>JARPMJ010004181.1:0-80268 GCA_033366665.1 Phoxinus dragarum
TTTTTATTTGTACATTAGTACTGTTGATAAATTGAGGAACATCTATGTTGGATAAAAAGTTAAAACAACCTCAACATGTAAATGTAGTGTTGAGCTCATTAACCACAGAGGTTATGTGAATCTTGTCTGGATGTTGCAGGGACAGAAGAACAGATGTGGGTTTATCCGGTGGAGAGTGCTCATGAAGCTGAATGCTGCAATCAAAGGCTTTGAGTGAGTATACTACAGAAATTAATAACAACAACTATTTAAATATTAAGTTGTAGTTTATTTTAATTATTGTAATTTCAAACAGAACTGAACTATAACGGCACTTTTCTGATTCTTGATTTCTGTGCATTTGCTGCACAGCTGTTGTGGTGGAGCAGGACCTGCAAGGAAAGATGATGGCAGCATTTGTGGAAAAAAGCGTTCTTGTCTTCTAAATAATACTAAAAATCAAATTACATTGTGCTCTTAAAATGACTGCTTTTGTGTTATGTTTGTGCATTTTTGTAGGATCTGAAATGTCAGCAGACTGGTGTGAGCACTGAGGCATGAGGAGCACAGAGCTGAAGATGGTGCCATGGACGAGACCCTCCATCACTCCACCGGCCCTTATTGCCTGAGATTGTGAAGCACAACACATCACGTAACAACCTCCGGCACGGCTCACCTCTGGCGGTCCGCTGGTTCATCAGAATAAAGCCGCAGAATGGGAACCGCTGTGTTGAGATGGCAGTAGATGTGGTTCAGCGCCTGTAGTCTACATGCATGATTGTAGTTTAAAATAAAGCTTTGTTTCATGTGTTGACTTGCATTTGTTTATTGTGTGATGGTGACTTTCATTCATTCATTTACTCATTTATTAATATTTATCATTGTTGTCAGTAAATCAAATATAATTATTTAATTAATTAATGCTTTAATTAATTGTTTGAATGAAAATGTAGTCATGAGGGTGTATATATATATATATATATATATATATATATATATATATATCATATATAGGCTATATTTATGTTTGCATTCATAATATGAGATTTTATACACAGGAAAAAGGTTGAATATCTTAATATATATTTTCTTAAATAAGTCATTATAATACATTAAAAAAATGCATTTTTTGTTATTTATAGTCTGTCTGAGGGATGAAACGACAAAAAAAGAGGAAACAGCAGTGAGCCACTTTTGCTTGTGGATGAAAATGTTTGGAAATAAAATAAAGAAATGAACAACATATTCAAAAGATGACAATTTGGGGATTTCGTTATAAAAATAAATAATATCGTTAAGGATAAAACGGTGGGTCACATAAGTAGGGTTAAATATAAGAACTTAAATCAACCCTAAATGTATTCACAAAATAAATGGGCAGCAGTTTCTTTAAAAAGACCATAAAATGAGCAAGTTTAATCAATATCAAGATATTTACAGATAGATTAACTAAACGTGTCGTTCAAATCTTTTAAGTTGTTGCACTTGTGATAACGCGTCGTAGGTCACATGATAACGTCAACATGGCAGATGTCCGGTTCGCATTCATACTTAACGAGATTTGGCTAATAAAGTACCTACTCTTTTAGCGCTCGTTAAAGGGTAAGTTCGGTATTTTACACTTAAAGCCCTGATTACAGATCGTATCTGATGAAATAGAACGGTTAAGATTAAACTTTGGACACATGCTCCTGTCCCGAGAATTTTTATTTATAAGTTTTATTTAGCTTCCCCCCCCCCACCCCCACAATGGTTGTCTATGTGCACTGGCAGATTCCTTCCTAAAAACACATTAAACTTTCGTTTACAAAGACGTGAAACTCACCGAGTGGTCAGGGGTGTTCACTGATACGGTCCCCAAAAAAAAAACCGCTGAAAAAGATGCTTTCCAACAGGTTTTATCGTAGTGTTTGTCCAACTCCATTGATTGTATTGAATGTGCTGTGTGAGGTACGATATTCCTCCGCCGCTTCTTCTTCTGCTTCTTCTGTGTATTAAATGAAATGCCAGCGGTTTGCTTGCAATCGGCAAAGGTGCATTATCGCCACCAACTGGTGTCTATTATTCAAGCTCTCAACGGAAGAATCTGGGTGTGACGCGTTCGGCAAAATAGGTCCACAAACGCTAAATGAAACTAAAATTCTCGGGACAGGAGCATGTGTCCCAAATTTTAATCTTAACCGTTCTATTTCATCAGATACGATCTGTAAACAGGGCTTTAAGTGTAAAATACCGAACTTGTCCTTTAAGTAAGTACTTATTGAAATTAAGTACCTACTCATTGAGTATGCGGTTTCGAACGCAGCCACTATGTAGGATCTTTCAGACTGCCAATCATGCGAAGGTCCTATGGGATCCGAAAGTGAAACCGAGAGGACTTTTTGGTGGACAATTGAATATCAGAAGCATTGCTGCAAAGAGCGAACAGTTGTCTCATTTATTATCCAACTCAATTTTGGACTTCCTCTGTATTTCTGAAACGTGGTTGCAACAATCATCATCTTCTAGTGTATTTATCATGCCTGGATATCAATGTTTTAGACGGGATAGATCTTCTGGAAGGGGAGGGGGAATGTTAATAAATGTTAAAGACATCATTAAGTGTTTAACTCATGAGACGTTTGTGGAGTTGAAAATTATTCTATTTCCTCAAATGTCATTTATTATTTTATGTATATATAGACTGCAATATATGCAGTATATAGACCCCTTCTGCAAACAATACATTCTATGATCAACTTACAGGAATTTTAAAAGAATGTAATCATAACAAACAAATAACCTCTACCATTGTTGTTCATTTTATACCTAAAAATTTGTAGCATTTGATGAGGAAATAGCTGATCTAAAGTGGAATGATAACTTATCTTCCAAGGATATAGATTATGGATGTAATACATTTTATAATAGAATTAATTCTGTAAGAGATAAATTTACTGTTAGTGTTCTGAAAAGAATTCAAGCATAAAAATAATTTACTTGAGAATTCAATGAGAATTTATGGAAGCTAATGAAGAATAGGGATTCAGCATTAAAGAAAACTATTAAGACTGGAAGAGACACTGATAGGCTCTGTTATAAATGTCTGCGAAACAAAGTTATTCGAGAGCGGAGAGTAGCCAAATCCAATTATTATCTTCATCTATTGAATAAGGCAAAAGGCAATAGTAAGCTAATTTGGAAAAACATAAATACTCTTTTACGGAAGGAACCAAATTGTATAGGAGATGTTAAGCTTAAAGTCAAGGGAAAGCAAATTGAAGATGACTGTGCCATTGCTACTACTTTTAATCGTTTTTTTATTAACTCAGTTAGAGAATTAGGGGAAAGATTTCAGAGAAGGGAAATAAATATTAGTCCGATTGATGATGTATGTAAAGGTTTTAATCTAACCAATGGACTGCATTTATATAGCGCTTTCACAGACCCAATGGCCACCAAAGCGCTTCACATTTTTGCCTCACATTCACACATTCAAACACTGACGGCAGTGTCAGCCATGCAAGGCGCCATCCAGCTCGTCGGGAGCAGCTGGGGTTAGGTGTCTTGCTCATGGACACCTCGACACTTGGTCAGGTGGAACCGGGGATTGAACCACCAACCAGGTTTGTAGACAAACTACATGAACCACTGAGCCACTGCCGCCCACAACCAAGACAAATGAAACACAAGTCAACAAAGTTATTAGCTCGTTGAAAAATATGAAATGTAGAGATGCTCATCAATTGGATACTATGTTTGTTAAAACTCACAGAAGATACTTTAATCCCTGTCATCACTCATTTAATTAATTTGTCATTTGAATGTATTGTTTTTCCTACTGCGTGGAAACAAGCCATTGTTACTCCTATTTTTAAATCTGGAGATGATTATGAAGTTAGTAATTACAGACCCATAAGCATACTGCCAGTACTCTCAAAGGTTGCAGAGAAGATCGTTCTTTTTGATATTTTTAGGTCAAACCGTTCTTGTCTGTCAGTCATATAATGCAGGTCTATGGTCACTATCTCAAAGAGCATGCACAGAGTCCAAATTAAACAATTCCCCATCGTAAGTACACATTGATAGCCTAAGACACGAAACGAGCGGTTTGTGTGAGAAAACGAACAGTATTTATTAGGGGTGTAACGGTACATGTATTCGTACCGGACCGTTTCGGTACAGGACTTTCGGTACGGTTCACATGTGCACCGAATGCAGTTTTTCTCGTAAATTAGGCTAGTTTTGTGTGCGGAACATACGTCAATTCCGAGTTTCCACACGAACATATTAAGTGTCGGAAGTCTCCGCGTTGCACTGATTAAATCTGATTAATCGTTTTTGTGATTCAAATACATGTAAAATATTACCATAACATCTGTCTTCCTGTGTGCGGAAATTTGTTTATGTTGCTGTGACAACGAAACACGTACACGCGCATGCGCCTATTAAGAGCGCTTGTTGCTCCGTGCGTGCTGATGTGCTCATCTGTTGACATTTCCAAATGCCTTTCAGTTGCTTAATAAAAGAGGGCTTTCCACACAAACAAACGTACATGTGTCATTAGTATGAGGGGGAAAAAAAGGGATTTTAACTCACGGGTCAGGCTCGGACATAAATATCTTTATTCCTGTCGGGCTCGGGTCAGGTTCAGTTACTGCTGTCTAAAATTCCGGCCCGATCACCACATACACGGCACGCTCGCTTTAGCCCAGCCTCTCGCTAGCTAGCGTCATGGCCAATATTGGTTATTTTATTAGTGGAGAACTTTGCAGCAGTATTTTATTTCTTGCTAGTCTGCTGGTTCACTTGATTTGGTCCAGACCAAATACAATGTTGATTTTTTGTTTGTTTGGTGTGGTTCACTTTCACACAGCCCTTTTTGCAAGTGAACCAAAATATGTAAACAAAACCACACATGTACTAAAGTCATCCATTCATTGGACAGAAATTCAGGGAAGCAGGGAAAAGCAGGAAGTGCAAAAACAGGCTAATCATGGAGATTTGGTGTTATCAGCTACTAATGCAATATGAAGAAACTTATGAGCATCATATGATACAATGTCATTGTAACAAAGTATGTTGTTATGGGAAGGAGGAGGCGGGAACCGCCGAACATTTAAACAATTTAATAAAAATAAAAACACAAAATGAAAGTAAAAACGTCAGCCATTTTCAATCGAACCAAACAAGACAGGTGTGAATACATCCTTAAATTAAAGGGATACTTTACCGATTAGCATTAAGCTTTGTATCAGTAGATACCCAATAGTTTCCACATGTTTTCAACCCGCCCATAGTGGGTGGGATCTCACTCACAGAATGTACAAATAGTGTCAGCTAACAGGCTCTTGCTCTGTGGAGAAAGCTTAGTAGGGGTGACCATACGTCCTCTTTTTCCGGGACATGTCCGGCTGGGACTGCCCGGGCTCTTCCTCCTGATCGCCAAGCAGGTTTCTCTTCCCCAGCTGCAGCTGCTCCCCGCTGCACTGCGGCCCGCACAGGCAGCCACGAACATCGGACCCGCGCACCAGAATAGACCTCGAGATCGTTCCTGCTTTCCACAGTCGTCATTCCCTACGCCTACATTATTTGACACTGACACGTACATGACAGCTTTGCAGGTCATGGATTCTGCTTCACACGGATCCCGAACGAGACGAAAACAGGAAAACGCACATCAACCGATCACTTGTTTAGCGTTCATGTAAACACTACATTCAGATTCATCAATCGGAATGAATTCAGTCTGATTGAAACAAAAATGAAGAACCGCAGAAACCAAAAGCCGAATCCCGGACATCCCGAAATCCGTCGCTTGTGGCCACCCGCATGAGCCGCAACACAGCGAGGGACAGCCGCGGACGATGGAGGAACGAGAGGCGGCCGGAGCAGCCGCTGCAGCAAAAGAGCGAGACCCGACCCGGCGGTCAGGAGGAAGAGCCCGGGCAGACTCGTCACAGAGATTTACGATAAAAAGGCATCTTTTTAGTTTCGAGTCAACTAGTAACCTATTTGTATAAAATCTTCTGATACTGGCCTCTGTAACCGGTAGGCGTGGCCTCGTAGGGCAGCGAAGCAAGTGCATTCTGGGAGTTGTTGTCTTTCATCCACATGAGCCAAAAATAAATTTTCTGGCTTTTCTTAGTCTAGAAGGCACCAACTTCTAAAATAATTTCACATTTCTTCTACATACATGACCCAATTTAAATACACATTCATCTTTCCAGCGGTGAAGTATCCCTTTAAGACAGTGGTTCAGTGCCATTGTTTTGTCTCAAGATACACACCAATAATGTTTTTTTTTCTAAGGCAGGTTTATAAAAGCTACTTATAAAAGCTACTTAACTAAAACCTTATCCTGGCTTAATCTAAGCTCTGTCTGTTAAATCAGGCCTAAATGGACTAAAAGTTGTTGAAAGTGAATTTAATGCTTTTAGAAGCTTTTCAAGGACCCACGGGTACCCTACTTCCTCCAGAGTGAATGCACAGATGATTTTTGAAATCGCTCCACTCAGAACACTACAATTTCTTGAACGAGTCTGCAAATTACTTTTCAGATCTATTTGATCCTGAATCTCTTCCCCCACTAAAGATAGGTGAAACGCTTCCCTCCAGTGTGAGTTTTCATGTGGCTATAACAGGTTCCTTTGTGTGTAAAACTCTTTCCACACAGTTTGCAGGGGTAAGGCTTCTCTCCAGTGTGACTTCTCATGTGAGTCTTAAGACTTTCTTTTCCAGTGAAACTCTTTCCACACTGTTGGCAGCTGTAAGGCTTCTCTCCAGTGTGACCTCTCACATGGACTTCAAGGTTTGAGTTGTTTGCGCAACTCTTTCCACAGTAATGGCACATGTAAGACTTCTCTCCTGTGTGAGTTTTTACATGCCTCTTAAGCTGTTTATTATCTGTGAAACTCCTTCCACACAGATGACATTTACAACAGCTCTCTTTTACATGAACCCTCAGGTGGTGATTAAGGCTCTCTTTACGTGTGAAACATTTCCCACACTGATCACATGTGAAAGGCTTCTCTCCAGTGTGAACTCTCATGTGAGTCTTAAGATTTCCTTTTCGATTCAGTGTTTTTCCACACAGTGTGCAGGTGTAAGGACTCTCTCCAGTGTGAATTTTCATGTGGGTATAAAGGGTTCCCTTATGTGTGAAACTCTTTCCACACTGTTGACATGTGTATGGCTTCTCTCCAGTGTGAATTCTCATGTGAGATTTAAGATTTACTTTTTGAGTGAAACTCCTTCCACACTGTTGGCAGGTGAAATAACTTCTATTTGCTGTCTTTTGAGCTGTTTTTGATGAAGTCTTTTCAGTCTGTGAGCAACTAAATGATTTTTCTGCAGTTGTGAAATCATGTTTCCCAAACGTATCTTTCTCTTCTGTTTTCGGATCTTGAATCTCCTCTTTTAGCATCATCAGATCTAAGGTAAAAAACAAAAACAAATACATGATAACCCTAGTTTAATGGCACAAAGCAACAGACATCCAAACATCTAGACATTTAAAGCATCAAACCCATCAATATAACTGTAAAAAGTGATAAAAGGCTCAAGCACTACAGTGCCATCGTCACACGGTGGACAGATGCATGTAAGTTGGTAAATTGATATGATGAGATATGTCCCTGAACCACAATAGCCACATCCACATGATTTTGAAAGTTGTCCGCCTTGAGGAGAACAATATACGTACCAAGTTTGTTGACTTCAGGGGTCCGTTCTTCGTACGTCGCTAACTCACTTAGCTGGATTTGATTGTTGGCGATTTGGCATGATCTTGGATTGTTTGGTTCTTCGACGCTCATCCTGGACTTGCTGTCATAGCAACAGGTGCGCAATCTTAAACCTGCTCGCGAGCAGGCTTATTTCATGTTAACAGGATCAGATCCCGGCTTTATAAGCGGAGGTGATCCGGGAAGTCCTTTAGCGCAGCGCGATAGCGTAGGCTACTTTTAGAGAGATATCGTTTTTCTCGTGACTCGTGAGTGTCATTTGTATCATTAATTTGTTGGAACAACACATTTAATGTCGGAGTCGGGCTTCAACAACAGCACAAACTGTGTGCATTTCCCTGAGATTCTTTGCGAGTGATACGGTGAACTTGGAGAAAAGTGCTGCCTATCGTGCCATTCACAAAGTTTACTTAGCCAATAAGTATACAGTAAGTATGACAGTAGCCTTTGTGTCAGGCTTCACTAACGTGATTGGTGCCAGAGACACACACGTTCCCATCAAGGCCTCAATGAAGAGGATTTTGTGAACAGTGTAAATGTGCAGGTAAATTACTATTACAATTCTAAATATATCATATTAGTAATATTATTATATTAAATTTAAAAAAAGGAATGGAATCAAAAAGTATGCAGTTGACTGACTAAAATGTCTTGGCGGTGTGTGACACTATCATATCAGTCACATAGTCACATGTAGCACATTATTTGAACATGGAAACGGAAAATATAAATATCAAGCACACTGTATTACATAGACTACACGTATTCTGAGCCTAACATAACTATATTTTATTCATTATGTAGGTGATTACAACATGCTTGGAGACACATGGGCTATACCTGCAGGCAGTATTTTATGACCCCATTCCCTGACCCACAACCCGGACAATGGAGCTCTAGCCAGGACAAGGGCACAGTTTTAAATTGACCATTTCCCTCAACTAAAGGGAAAATTTCAGTGTCTGAAAAGTCTGAGGGTTGCACCTGACAGGGACTGTGACATTATTGTTACATATGCCGTATTACACATCATTACACATCAGAAAGGAGAGGATCCCTGTGGTGGAGGTGCAGCCTGATGATGACCTCCAGCCTAATGATCTCCAGCCTGATGATGACCTCCAGCCTAATGATCTCCAGCCTGATGATGACCTCCAGCCAGTGCACTTGGACGGACCTAGTAGCAGAGCGGCACGGGACAGAATTGTGGGACACCATTTTTAAAATTCACAAAATGTTTAATAAAAGACAAGACAAATATGCTTAGTTCCTTTTTTATTTCAATTATTCTTTGTAAAGAAAAGCCAGTGATCAAGCCATCTTTTGCCGGCAATAAGAGATATTATGCAAGGTCAGCAACAGTACTCCGTGTGTTCTTTTAGAGAGATATTTTTACATTAGCCTACATGCAGTGTTCACTTTCATAAAGTAAAGCAATTCAGGCTTTAGACCAGCCATTTGGATATGTTGGATATGTTTGCAGCAACAAATTATTTTACAGTGTACTAAGATAATTAAAAGCTCATTTACCAGTAATGAAGCTGTTGCTGCTACTGGTCCCTGCTGTGGGTCTAAGGAAGAGATGCCCCCCACAATAGGCTCAATTCACATTCAACCCAAGGGCCAGCCCTTCTGTCGGGGAGTAAGTGGGGGTGCAGGACCACCACCTGATTTTTATTTAAAAAATGTATAGCATTTTTCTTGGTTGCTGCACATGAACAACATATGCACATCATTTAACGGTGTATTTTTAAAAGAGACCAAGAACAGTATAAGTATTAGTAAAGATTACCATTTTCACTTTTACTTGTTCCAATGTTCTAGTGGGTGGTGGCTCTGACATTACAATGAACAAAGTAATTATGAAATTAAATTAAAGTACAAAAATGTATATAGGCTACTGTAACAAGTGATAGAAACATTTAACATGGTCCCCACTATTGAATTTAATTTGTTTGCTACTATTTGCCAGCCTCATCTCCTGGCTTTTACAGACTTTGATGTCTTCCCTGGCGTTTTCATTAAACATTAAAATTCCGCTTAAACTTCGACTACTAGCTTTTGCTCTGCTGCGGAGAAAAATTGTGCGTGCTCTTTGGCCACGGTGAGCAGCCAATAGCAGCGTTGCTGATCAATGTTTCTACTATCGATACATATCCCCTTTCAAACCAGCGCATGCACGCGCAATTATCTCAGATAACTCAATCTAGCTATACTAATCATAACCGGCTGGTGTGTTCGAAGAACCCAATTAGCCAGATCATGATTAGGCCGATTATATCATCTTGGATGTCTCGTTTGATCTTGGATGTTTTAAGCAACGTACGAAGAACGGACCCCAGGTCAGGGATGAGCAACTCTATGTGCAACTCGATGTGCACTGCCCAGCAGAGTCTAGATCAGGTGTGTCCAATCCTGCTCCTGGAGGGCCACTGCCTAGCAAAGTTCCAACTCCAACTAAACACACCTGAACCAGCTAATCAAGGTCTTGTTAAGCATATTAGAAACTTCCAGGCAGGTGTGTTGAGGAAAGATGGAGCTAAACTCTGCAGAGTTTGGACACCCCTGGTCTAAATAAATCCCTAATCAAACACACCTGAACAATCTAACCAAAGTCTTCATGTTTTCTTGAACGCAGGTAGGTGTGTTTCATTAGGGATGGAATTAAACTTAGCAGGACAGTGACCCTCCAGGTCTGAAGTTGCCACCCCTTCTATAAGTAAAACGTCAGCACTTCAGTCAAAAGGGGGCGCTACAGAGCCTCCTGCTATACATCAATGTCTTAGCTGTTTCCTACAACTAATGGCGACAACTCTGATGTGTGTGCAGAATTTCATAAAATTTTAAACACGCTAAGAAGTTCAAAACACCCAAATATACAAAGCCTTAAACACTTATTGTTGATCTGAGCTAATAATTGTCAGTGTGAAAGTTGTTTGTGTCAATAAAAACAATACGTGTACGAAAAATCCGTACAGCTATGCGTGATATATCAAGCAATGGCAACCGACTCTGACGTGAAAAATGTGGCATGTTTTTAAGCATGTTAAGAGCCCCAAAAGCTACAAAAAGCATAATAATCATCCTTAGACTAACAATAGGACCATGGGCTCTGTGGGCATATGTGGTTCAGAAGAAATAGGGCACTTTGACGTCACTCTTGGAAAACGTGTGGAAGGTATGGCCCGATTTCTGGTCATGATTTTTTCCTCAGAAAATAATATAATTCATTTCAGTGACATAATTATCACAAAGCATTAAAAATGTTGCTCATTTGTGCATATAATGATATTGATGTATATTTGGATTGCCTATTTATCTTCAAATTTGAATACACAAAGTTGGAATATTTTAATTACTGGTATAACTACACTTTTGACAAACCTAACCTTCAGGGCAGTTATATTAAATGTTATTAACAGTGAATAAGTAGACAAGTTATGAAAATTACATTATGTGCAATATCACAAGTCAGCTTTGAATGTTATACACTATATTGGTAAAAGTATTGGGACACCCCTCCAAATTCCCTCATTGAATTCAGGTGTTGCAATCTCTTTCATGGCCACAGTTGTATAAAATCAAGCACCTAGGCATGCAGACTGCTCAACATTTGTGAAAGAATAAAATCACGTAAAATCACAGAGGCGTTAGCGCATGCTGAGGAAATCTGCGTTTGCGCATTGGCTGGCGCTGAGCCAGACATCCCAAGTCTCACGCATATTGATAGCGGCTCCCTAATGCCCGCAAATTAGTTAAAATCTCCCGGAATCTAGAGCGAGCAAGACGGCGGAGAGAGGGAGCGAGAGGCCTTGCGTTTGTGTGCTAGTGTGCGTGTGAGCCTCACGAAGCGCATGTAAGGACCCAACCAATCAATTGTCAGTGCGGGCGGGCTTTTACCTTGTCATTATCGACAACGTCAACAATAAATAAATAAAAATTAAATATTTTTGTTTCTCAATAGTCTTTTGATCTCATATGAATCGATCGTCGCTTCCTCTTTACTAGTAATTACAGCCTCAAATAAACAAACATGAATGAACATCAGAAGGTATGTTGAAATGTACAGTACAACTTACTGAAATTAATCACATCCCATGCAATCGCTCAATGTTTTAACCACGGAAAAAAGTCAATAAAACAGCTTGTTAAACCATATTAAATAAACACTACAGTGTTCACTCTGGAGCAACAACTGTGCTGATAATCAGTCTCTCCTTACTTATTTTCTTAGTTTATACTGGTATGTAGTTTATGAAAAGATGCATATTTTCAGCCAAATATACACATAATCTCATCCGTCAACTTATAGTTCCGCAAAAACGGGACAAAAGCACATAAATAACTGGCAACAGTGCTCAAGTTGGGTCAAGTTTAATAATGTACTCACACAGGTGATTATTCGAAAACGCAGGCTCGTCATCAGAAATTAAAAATAAAATTTTAACCAATTTTATACTGTAGCGACAATGGGTGGTACATTTACGAATTTAGTTTGAACACGGATTAAAACAACACGCATTGCCATGTGACCAGCCTTAAAGACATTCACAACCCCCCTTTTTCACTTCCTCTCTGCAAGAGAGAAAGCCATGTGACAAACTCACACACGTGGCAAACACACACACACACACAAGTTCTCTAAATTCATCATCTAAAATGGCCACAATGTTAATGTACATTAACCTAAGTGTGAAAGCTTCTAATATGCAAATCCTATGTAGTGTGTATTTTTCATATGTGTTTAATATCATTTTAAATCTCGTGACGTGTCCTGTCGCACCGACAGCCCATTTACGACGCTTAGGAATGCACAGAGAGAGTCGACCCTCACCCAATGCCGGCTGAAAGACAAATGAACCCCTGTTGTCCTATATTCTATAAATATAACCACTTGAAAGATGTGTTAAACATGTACCTAATTTTCCCATCTCATGATTGTAAAACGTATTGATGTGGGATTCCTTTTTATGTGTTCATTAATGCTTAAGACTTGATGTTCACTTGACACACTCATGTGTTGCATGTTTAGTCTTTTTAAAATCCAATTGTCGTCGCCCACTGGTTAATTTACATTACATTTAACTAATGTTGTGTTATAAGAATTAGTATTGTATGTTATCATAATCTTGAAGGGTCCTCTCTGAAAAACCCTTCAAATTACTTATTCAAATTCTCTGTCCTGAACACAAAGAGCCATGAAATCTTCCTCCAAAGGAGCGCTTTTATTGGCTCACACCCCCCAGAGGGCAGGACAGCTCCACACTCAAATAGTAAGGAACCCTACTCCTCGCTCTCTTGCCCATGCTCTGGTTCCAACATCTTGACGTGCTGAACGTCCCTATCTGAAGATGAGGCCACGGGCCTACAAGCCTGCAAGGCCTCTCCATTCCCTGCCACCCAACGGCAGATGAAAACTGCAACGGCTCCATTATTGAATGGGCAACCATTCATTCTTCAACCTCCAGCAACACTCAACTTCAGACACCCTTTGAAAGGACCGCGCCCAGCCCACGTGCTCCGGGAGACGCATCAAATTCAAGGAATGACATTTACACACACACGCATACAGAGAGACCTGGTACAAGTATTTATTTATTTCCAGATTTAATTGCTTAAAGACTGCTTATCCCTGTTTTAAATGAATGATTACCTTGGTGTTCTCAAAGGTTAACTGTATATGATGTTTGCGATATTTGATATCATTTAGAGTATGATATCCAATCTTCTTTAGCTTTAATTCACTTCCATTTTCCCCTGCGCAACTCCATGTCGTTATCCGTTTGTCTTATGTGTTTACGTAACGTTACCCTGTGTAAATACCTGTATCACGTGTTTAGATGTAGAATTATGTATTCATTAGCTTCGTTTCATTAAAATACAAATATGATTTGATTAAACTGTCTCAAGCTCACATTACATCGTCCCTGAAATGTCTGATCTTAAGCTACAAGGCTTTATAAATTTTATAAGGATAGGAGTCATCATTCTTCTGGCCAGAGGATGATCTCTTCTGTATTTATAAAATCGATGATCCTATTGAGAATTAATACAAACGCCCGTTCGCTGGACGAACGTAACTAACTTAATTCCAATCAGAATTATCTTATAATCGATCTGTAATTGGACTATTTGTATATTAATGAAGAACCATAGTGCACTATGATCATTAATATATACAATTGATCCATTATCAGTTTCGATTATTTAACGTAACTGCAATGTGCAAGATATCTTAATCATATTCCTGATTAAAATATAACTAATTCCCCACATAGTTAAATGACTTTATAGCCATTTTGAATGCGGTTACAATACTTACACAGGTGGTTAATCAAGGATCACATCACACATTATATTATCCAAAGAAAAAAAAAATCATAATGCCATGGAACAAAAGACAAATGAAAAATACAATCTATTAAATGTGAAAGTCTAATACTATTTATTTATTTACCTTCATTTTACCAGGAAGTCTCAATGAGATTAAAATGTATGTTACAAGAAAGTGTCCAATCTCTGGCCAAGGTAGCAGCTTATACAGTAAGACAACATAATAAAAAATAAAAAAAAACTTAATCTAAACATGAACCAAAAAAACTGAATCAAATCTAAATTAATCTAAACTTAATCAAAAGCAAGAACCAAAAAAAGGTAAAAATCTTCATTTTAAGGTACGCACCATGAAAAAAGCAAATGAAAAATTATTTCTTTGCATTTTTTATTCAATTATGATAACAACAATCAATATATATATATTTTAAATTAGACCCTACAGTATTTTAGATACAGTCCTGACCAATAAAAAATCTGATGGCTGCTATTGATGGCTCCAAACACATCGTGTGTGTGTGTGTGTGTGTGTGTGTGTGTGTGTGTGTGTGTGTGTGTGTGTGTGTGTGTGTGTGTGTGTGTGTGTGTGCAAAACTTCACCCAAAATTTTATTAGAATTTTTTCCTTTTAATGTCAGTGGTAGAAAATGAAAACATCCACTAAGCTCTACAGACACTATTATGTATATGGTGAGACTGGGTCTTCTTTGTAGAGTTTTAAAGACGATTTAATCAAATACAACAAATATTTTTGGTGGTCATGCAACAGCACAAATGGGTTTTGGTGGCTTTTTGTTTGACGACATCTGTGGTGGAGAGGATGATGAAGGTCGGCCACCTTTGGATGCTGGCTTGTTGACTTGAGCCAAAGTGTGTGCGACTGCCAGACTGAACTTTTTGAGAGGCAGCAGTGCTTCTTTCAGGAGTCTGCAGTCCCGCTTGTAGACAAGCCAGGCATTTGAGATGCAGAGGTCTAGGATGTATCCAAACAGGGGAAGGTACCATCACCTGGATTTCGCCGGGGTCTTATACATGTGTACCATCATGTCAGACAGATCAATGCCTCCCATATGCTGATTGTAGGAAGTAAGAAGGCTCACAGATTTATTATCGAACCATTTCATTGCAAGCAGCCCTTCAGCAGACATGAAGTCAAAAGGTCCACGTCCTTCCTTCATCAGCTCTTTGTCTGTCTTTAAGGTTGCTCCACCCATGCGGTTTGGTCGGACAGTGCCAATGCACCTGATGCCCAGGTTATCTTGCAGGTTCTAGACCAAGTCGAAACTGGTGAAGAAGTTGTCACAGAAGACGACTGAAAGTCTTGGCAGTGTGATGGTTTTGCAGTGTTGTCACAAGTTTGGCCCCTAGAAGCAGTGCCTCCTCCTGCTCAGTTAGGGCAACGTTGAAGAATGTGGACGCCCCCTGATAGAGCAGAAAGTCATGAATGATGCCAGATGAGCTGGCCCGGCAGAACAATTTAAAGCCTCACTTGTCTGGCTTGATGGCAATATACTGGCGGAGAGAGCCAGCCCTTGTGCCTTTATACGCCACCATGACCTCATCCACACTGTACTGGTAAGTGAATGAGATCAGAAGACACTGCTGACGAAACATGTCAAAAAGGGGGCGGATTTTGTAGAACCTGTCTGGACTGCCATTGCACTGCTGATTATCATTAAAATGAAGGTACCGGCGTAACAGCTTGAATCTTCTCCTTGGCATAATATCGGCTATCACACTGAATCGTGACTCAATGCACCAGTAGTCATCGATGGCTGGGAAACTGAAAACACCCATGAAGAGAAGCATTGCCAGGAATTTTTAAATCTCTTCAGGACCGGTGCTGATTAGATCTCCCAGCTCCTGGGCAGCGTAGAGATTGGTTTGCTCAGAGATATGTGTAATCATCTCATCTGTGAAGAGCATTTTAAAGGGATACTCCACTTTTTTTGGAAATAGGCTCATTTTACAACTCCCCAGAGTTAAACAGTTGAGTTTTACCGTTTTCGAATCCATTCAGCCGAAGTTCCGGGTCTGACGGTACCACTTTTAGCATAGCTTAGCATAGATCATTGATTCTGATGGGTCCATTAGCATTTCTTTCAAAATGACCAGTGAGTTTCAATATTTTTCCTATTTAAAACTTGACTCTTCTGTAGTTAAACCGTGTACTAAGTTCGACGGAAAATGAAAAGTTGCGATTTTCCAAGCCTATATGGCTAGGAACTACTCTCATTCCGGCGTAAGAATCAAGGAACTGTGCGGCCGTACCATGGGTGCAGGCGTAATGATATGACGAAGCACTTGCCGTCAACAAATCAACGTGACAACCTGCTTGCACAGGCAGCATGCCTTGTAGCATGGAGACATTTGTGAGAGACGATTTAGATGACATTTACTTTGGTAAAGACATTTTTGCAATCTGATGGACTATAAAGATTGAATTCTGTTCTATATTGCACAAGCTTTCAGTGTGAAACATTTGGGTTATGTTATCAGTGATTACATTAGTGTTACGATGCAGGGTTGAATCAACGGAAGCAGAATCCACATGCAGCGGTTATTTATTTAAACAAACTCAAAACTAGGACAGACTAGGACTGGAGAACAGAACAACCAACATACAACATCAAAATCAAACAAGAACTCACAAAGACAGGGCTGAAACACAAGGCTTAAATACAAGGGATAAACGAGCTAGACAAGATAACAAGGGGGCGTGGTAATCAGAAACACCTGTGAACAATTATCAGACAATTAACAAGACACATGGCAAACAGTGAATCACATAACAGACAAGAACAAGACACAAAACCCACACCGTGACAATTAGGCCACATTTACACATAGCCGGGTATTTAGAGAAACGAATATTTCCCCCCCTCCGTTTTCAATAATAACATCGTGCACACAACCCGCATAAATACGCCGTCGAGCGCTTTTATACTATGCCAAACCTATGGGCGGCAGTGTAGGGAGAAGGATAAAGCCATGCAAGCCAATCAGAATCCTCAGAATCAACAAGAGAGAACCTAAAACCCCGTTTCTCCCAGTTGACACGACAACACATAACCGGCGTTTTCAGAAATCTCCACTTTGGCCGGAGTTTTTAGAAATAATCGTTTTCTGGGATAAAAACGGCGTTTTCGTGTAAATGACAGGCCAAAACGCAGAGAAATATCTGCGTTTTCCCATCGTGTAAACGGGGCCTTAGTCTGTTTATACATTTTCCCATCGGAAGATCAGACGTTTACCATATTATTAACTCAAAGATAGTGAGTTGTCATAACTGGTCTAAATAAAGCTTTGCCCTTCATGTACCTAGAAAAATATGTGAAGCCTTATTTTTTTTACATGATCTACCAACTTATAGAAATACAGTAGATCAACATGTATATTTGGTTTTGTTTACAACATGATATCTAACATCTTTTACTTGTAAAATACATATGCCTAGCTGATATTTTCAAACAAAAGGGTAATCACAAATTGAGAATGCAATCATTTATTTAACTGTACAATAAAACAACAAATTAAACATTTACATATATGATGTGAAGTCCCCGTGTATTCTGAACATACAAGGTCTAATGGGGAGTTGGTGTGTTTGTGTTCATTCTGAGTTGATGACGAATCTCTGAATTTGACAGTGGGATCAAATCGTCTTTCAATCACTCCTTCCATGAGACCATTTGTGAATGTTTGTGTTGTCTTCGTATAGATGGGTCTGGCTAATCTCACAGGAAACCTAATTTGCCGCCTAAAAACTACACAAACTTAGTCCCGGTCATGTTGGAAGTTACCGAGCTGGGGACTATTTTAAGGTGCTTCGTCATATCATTACGCCTGCTGCACCCATGGTACGGCCGCACAGTTCCTTGATTCTTGAATTCTCTCAATATCTTTAGGACCTAAAGATGTTTTGACTGCTTGTGGCTGAAACATTTATGGGACACTTCATGTCAAATTGTGTTGCCTATTTGAAATATGTAATTTAATTGGAAGTTGGAAGGATTCCCCCATTCAAATGGATAGGACTTGGTCTTGAATGACCGAAATAGCTGCCTGGATTTCTCATGACAACAACACTAGTAAATGCATTTGTCAGTTGTGTCTTATGGTTATTTAAAGTAAAATTCCACTTACTTACAACCTAGTAGTTTCAGTCCCTTTCAATATAAAATTCCTTCCGACTCACTCATAAAGACAGTATTTGCCACCATCTAATGGCGTAATAAAATAACTTTTACTCTTCACTACGGACCCTTTCTCAATACCAAATACTGCATATTAGTGATGTAAAATATTATTTATTGAGCAATAATATTTAAATGAACAACAATAGCCAAAAGTATAAGATTGTGTACAATAGGAAATAAACTAGGTCAAACAATAGGTAGCAAACAATTAGGTCAAAAGTAGTGCTATAGTTAGTACTGGATTTAATATTAAATAAAAATAACCACTATCTACATAAGAGACAGCAACAAATTCCAGAAAGACTGTTTGTGGGGTGTGTGTGTGTGTGTGTGTGGTGTATATGTATATGTATATATATATATATATATATATATATATATATATATATATATATATATATATATATATAAAATACACACAAAGATGCATATGTTTGTCTATTTGTGTTGCAGCTTTGTACAACGGTATGTACAAGCAGGTCGGACAAATGATTGCAGTTTGCCTCGTCCATGGTGGGTGTCGAGCCACACTTCTTTCCTCAACGATTATTTCTTCAAGTGTGCAATCTTAAGCCTCCTTCACCAAACACTGAAGAAATAGTCGACTATGAGTTCAGAGAGAAGATGAAGGCGGTAAGATTTTTGCAATCCTTTTAAAAATTACTAATGCCCATATCAAAGGAATTTTGTGCCATTTGTTGTGTAAATTCATATTTTTGTTTCTGTTTTTTAAGCAGTTGTTACAGTAGTCATTGCACTGTAGGGATGCGGAGATCAGCTGTAACATCACCTGAATTTGCTGTTAAAGGATAATTCCGGTATTTAACACCTTGAGTCTATATTGTAGTTTGTTCTGGATGAACGAGTGGTGGACAACATTTTTTTGACAATGGTTCCTCTCTCGAGTTTTTGACTATAAAAGAATTGGCCATGGACCCATTTAACATTGGAGTCAATGGCCATGTCCGAAAATGTAATTAAAACAACCGTTTAACATTAGTTTTCAAAAACTGTGCAACTCACCGAGTGATTAGTGATGTTAGTTGATGTTCCAGAAACAAAAAGTGTTGCGAAATACAGTTTCTGTCGTGTTTTATTCGTCATTTTGTAAAATCCCATTGAATTCTGTTGAAGGACTGAGTGCTCGTTAATATAAATGCGCTAACGGAAACGGAAAGGGGGCTTGTTTACATTTGGTCGATGTAGTCTTTTTGCTCGCTTCCGTTTCTCATAAGGCTAGCGAGCAGAGCTCTTTACCGCAGTTTTTGACCGCACAAATTCTAACCATATTGAAAGACGTGACCACTGACCAGTGCAATATGAAGTTGAACTCGACTGTGACCGTGAGTGTCCCGCGAGACATAAACATCGGTTATCGCCATCAAGTGGTCGGGAGTGTGCTAACGCTTCAGATTCAAATATTGAGCGGAAGTTACACGGTTGTGAAGTGTCTGAAAAAATAGTTCCACTATAGCAAAATAAACGGATTGGAATCATATATTGCGACGATATATTGTTTATAATCATCAACGAACACCACTAACCACTCGGTGAGTTTAACAATTTTGTAAACTAACATTATTGCCTGTTTTAATGACATTTTCGGACATGCCCATTGACTCCAATGTTAAATGGGTCCATGGCCAATTCTATTTTAGTCAAAAACTCGAGAGAGAGGAACCATTGTCAAAAAAAATTTGTCCACCACTCTTGTTCATCCAAAACAAACTACAATATAGACTCAAGGTGTTAAATACCGGAATTATCCTTTAAGAATAAATAATCCAACCGCCACCCCCATGCACCTATGAATTTCTCTGATTTAGATATCCACACCCAACCTGCCCGTTGTCATTCTTTTCTGCACTTTTTTCCTCACTTACATACATATCATGTTCACCCACACAGTTAGTACCAAATAGTGTTTCAGTAATTGCAGAATAATGTCGACAACAATACAACTTTGTGTATACTATGATGAAGAGAGAACTGATAGCTTGACAGAGAAGTATGCAGTTTATTAACTCCATTCCTAGGGACAATTATGTGAATCCATTGGTTGTACACTTACTCTTTCTTAAATGCCTTATGATTTAGATCCAATCGGCACAGAGTGTTGCTGAAGCACAGAAGGCCATCACGGGAGCTGCTGATGAACTGGCAATGTTGGGGTCACTGCGCCATATACAAAACTTAGAAGACAGAGATGATATGGTGACAGCAGCGACAAACTTCTTGCTGGAGAGCAGGTTGAGGGATTCTGTGGAACAGTGAGTTTCTGAATATAGCCTACTAACGTCTTAACTTAAGTTATACAACCAGAACTAAGGTTGTATGTATATGTATATATATATACTGTATGTATATATATATATATACTGTATGTATATATATATACACAGGTGAAACTCAAAAAAAAATTATATCGTGCAAAAGTTATAATTTTGAGGATTTTGGCTTACAGTTTATGAAAAACCCAAATTCAAAATCCAGAAAATTTGAATATTACATGAAATCAATAAAAAAAGGATTTTCAATACAGAAATGTCGGCCCTCTGAAAAGTATAATCATGCATATGTATATTATAAATACTATATATTAGTTTCACCTTTTAATTTGAATTACTCAAATACATGAACTTTTGCACAAGTTTCTCCTGTATAAGGTCCAATATGTGGCAATAATACAGGGAGTCGGTTGGTACAAAAAATACTATGAAATTGAAGATTAAATTTTACACAATAATAAAGTTGTAACATTAACTTTAGAATTACATAATTATGGTTCTCTCTAATTAGTTTTTTGAAATATAAACAATGAAATTGTGGCTGTCATGAAAATAATGCATGTATTCAAATATACATTAAATAAGAGTAGAAAATAAGTAACACTATTTTAAGGCATCATCATAGCTACAGTACATGTTAGTTACATGTACTTACTATAGTAATAACAGCAGATTATGCATAATTTCAAGTAACTAACCCACTGAATGGCTTTTCTGAGGTAAATGTAACGTGACGTTGACAAGCTGTTTTATTGAATTAATTAATAAGGAATTTATAGACGTCTTTCGACGGTTGAAACACTGATTGAGGGATTACATGAGACATGATAAATATTTCGGGTAAGTTGTTCTGCATATTTTAACATATCTTTATATGTTTAATATGGTTATTTCACATTGTATCTTCATGTTTAACATGGTTATTTCACATTGTAAGTAGTATTAGAGCATTAGAGAAAAGTGTTTTGGCATTCACATTCACTTCCTGCTGCAGCTTCGTTTGACCTGAGGCGCTACATTGATATGCCACGGCACTTTAAAAAGCGGCAACATAATATTTATTGTTTTAATTTCATAATAAAATGGACAGAATTTTTAAATCTTTTATTGGATGGAAGGTGCTCTACAATCTGATCATCATCTGAAAACAGCAGACAAAAAAATTGATTCTTAAGGATTTACAAATTGATACCAGCTCATAAGAATCTATTAGAATCAAGAAATCAAGATTTTCTCCCCAGCCCGAGTGTGATTAAAAAAAAAAATTTTTAACGATTTTTTTACCAGAATTTTCACAAATATGTATGTATGTGTAGACTAGAGTATTGTATAATTACAGCATTTTTGAAAGAATTCTGTTTCTTGCATGATATAGTGCCTACTAGGGAGGTCTGTCCAACACTTTAAAGACCCCTTAAACTGAAATAATTTGACCATTGCTTGTTTATGCTTATCCTTTTTTACCTCTTGTTTTTTTTTTTCAGATTTAAAGAAGGCCTGGAGTGTTTACAGCTTCTGGAACATTTGCAAAAGCATCCCAATCTCTTTAGAGGGGTACTGATGTTTGAAGAGAACATTTCATTTTTAAAAAAAATAACCTTTTTGTGTTAATTTTTCCTCAGAGGGAGGTTCATCACCTCTTACTCTAAGCCACGTTTTGGCATTTGCCTCAGGATCCACCTCCATTCCCAGACTGGTTTTCCAGTAGAAGCTAAATTAGAGTTTCTGCATCAGGAAGAAAACGAGCCAGCCAAGATATTCCCAGAGGCAAACACTTGCGGCATTGTTTTAAGGCTGCCAGTGCATCATCACTATGAAGAATTGGCGAATATGTGAAGGATGGAATTTTTACAGGCACCCACATTTGGGGTAATGTAGTTTTTTGCAAGACAGACAGGCAATATCAAACAAATAATGTCAACTACATTACGTAATATAGTTGACATTATTTGTTTGATATTGCCTGTCTGTGTTGCAAAAAGAGTTTTAACCGGAACTTGTTTAATGTTTTACATAAAGAGTGATTTATTAGACAAAATAAATCATATTCCACTTACCGGTATATCTAAGTTCTTGGATCTGTTGTGCCATGTTATTTTTGATTTAATGGCCATTTGTGTTGGTTTATGTTTTCCTAGAATCAGTTTAGTCCTTTTTCAGCCTGTATTTGTCAGAATACTGATTAATAAAATAATTTCTTCATAGCACCAGCTGTGTCTGTGTACCCCAAAAAAATAAGATCTCTTGTGTTTAAGTACTTATTCCACTCACTCAAAATGTTTAAATTTGTGAAGTTAAAATGTATATAATCCATATAGATAAAGTCCAGTCGTATGCATTTTCAATAATTGTCAGTTTACATCAGGTAATACTGAGAGAGTATAGTGTTATATTGACAATGTGGCTAAACATTTGTACCATTTTGGACTTGTCATTGTGATGGCACTGATATGTTCATTGACAAATACTTTTGAGACTAACTAAGGCTTTTGCAGGTAATCCATTGTGTACTGCTGTTTCTATGAATTGTTTTGAGAAATGCAGTTTCTGGTAGGCATATACTAAGGATGATTTGTGAAATGTAACTGAGAAAAACGAAGTAAAAGGTACATTCAGTAGTTCAACGTGTCATAAAAACTTGTAATGCATTAGTTTAAATTTAAAAACATTAACTTTATATTTTAGAACAATTCAAGATTTGATTTAGTAATGCTCTCACGACAACAAATTAAGTGTACATGATTCCCTGCTTATTCTGCAGGTACTAAAACACTGGTTTCCCCTCATCTCCACAAATGACAACGGACTCGCAAAAAACACGCCTCTTTAAAGTCGGCATAAAAATCAAAATTGACCCTATTTACTTTGTTAGCGGATATTACTAGTCTTGTGGTGAACAATTAATCCGTGCAAGTTAATACACGGGAATTTTTTTTTGCAAAGTTATCTTTAATCAAAGTCTGAAAAGGTACTTCCGGGTCTGGAATGGTTATTTTTTCTGATGACGCAGGTTTGACGGCTTGGGTTGTTTAAACGCTTAACCACTCCTCTCAAACCGTTACTCTGCTATGGGCGAGAGATGGAGAGGAGGAGCGCTAAAGTAAAACCCTGCCCTCTGTTCAATATTCCCTCTCACTCGGAAATGCGTCACAACACTTGAGAAAAGTCGTTTGCAACTTCCGGTTCACGCGGACTTTAAGTAGCCTGTTGCTAAATCCGACAAGCCACACTCATTTTTAAGAAATTCAAATAATAAATAGACACACCGTTTTGTGACTCTTAACTGTCCAAGCAGGACGTGAACTGATCGATTATCTCTTCTAGTTACAGCACATTTATGAATATCAGGATATGTTGTTTAAGTGTGATGTTAAAAACCATGGAGAATTGAAAGAGAACTCTAGGCTCTATGTTAATTCTCTTCCGGATTTTATGACTATTGTGCCAAAATATTTCTGTACCTGTTGATACAAATCTAAATGTTTGTATGCACAAGCAACATTTAGGCTAAATAATAATAATGAACTCTAGGCCTATCTGTTTTTAAGTATAACTGTCAGACCGCCTGTCAATCAAACTTCGGCGAAAATCTAAAACTAAATATTACAACTCTAAAATTAAACATTACAAATATTATTTATGTTAGTTAAATCAGCCCAAATGTTTACAACTACGTTCTTTTGTATTGGTCAAGAGACTCCTAGTGGTGAATAGTAGGCTACATACATGCTTTTTTATGATTTATTCATAAGTAGGCTATCTGTGGATATGTTGACAAGAAACAATGGCAAACACAAATTTTAACATGATCATTTGTGTAAATTAATATTTACTATTTAGAATAAAAAGCTATACATAAGCAAGGTAAAAATCACTTAATTGCTAATAAAATAGAATTGAAGATCAGTGGGGGAAATAATAAATAACGAATTAAGTGTGTGGAATGTGCTGGAAACCAGCAGACGAGAGACGAACGAGTGATGTGGCAGACGCAGACAAGACATTCTGCACACGAACGAGTGATGTGGCAGACGCAGACAAGACGTTCTGCAGACGCAGACGTGACACGTTCGGCAGACGCAGACGTCAACATTCATTGAGACGAGTGCGTGCTGCAAAGTCATATTAAAGAACCGATCGGAACGCCATACTTCAAGAGCGTCGCGATCTGTTCTCTCTGCGTCTCCAAATCCACCGCGCCGCCTTCCGCCATCTTCTCTCGCGCACTGGCATCACGCGCTCATACACAACGTGCGTCTTGTCTGAGCTCCACACTAATCGAAAGCCTATGGAAAGCCAAGAGGGCCAAAAACACGTGAATTTTAACACGTCAACAACGCCCATTTCACGCGTATTTAAAATATATGGTGAGCCAAGAGGTTCAGAATTACACTAGATTAATCACGTTTACAGCCAAATGCCGTCAAATACGGCGTTTTAAACCGTTTAGATAGATAGATAGATAGATAGATAGCATTTTATTGTCCACGGAAATTTGTCTTGCAATACAAGCTCCAACAATTACAACACAACAGCCTAAAAAAGCTAAAAACATAGAGGCATCAATAAAAACAAAGATACTTAATTAATATAATGGGGGCTCTGCCCTGCAAGAGTGGTCCTTAATAGCCTTAAATAGATGAAAGTGAAAGTGGGGGCTTTAAGCCGTTGTAATTACAAACGCTGTAAAAAGCGCGCGAAATACGTCAATGACGGCGTATTCGACTGCGTTTTAATGTGCATGGAAAGCGCAGTTTTTTCCGCTGTTCTTCTCGCCATATGATGGCGAAAAAACACTGTTTTGGTTGCACAGAGCGCGCATTATTTTACGGCATTTTACTCATAATATAATGAGACACGCCCACTGATTTCCACAGCCAGTAAGTTTGAACTGTTCTCTCCCAATCAATGATGATCTGAGTCAGACCTGACCAATTCAGCTCGGATCATTTGTGGTAATCCAACTCTTATGCTGCGTTCACACCAAATGCGAATAGAACGTCAAATTTGCGTCTACCAGTCTAGTGTGACGCTTGAACATTTTGAATGCATTCACCACGTCTAAAGCGAAATAGACGCGCGTAAAAGCAAGCGTTTGAAGCGAAATTGACGCACGTCCGAGGTGAAATCCGCTTCTTCTGGGAGGGGCAAGTGTTAGGCGGTGGTCTGCTTGCAAGAAAGCAGCGAAATTTTAAAAACTACTGTTATTGTGCCACGGAATGTAGTTTTAAGAGTTGTTCAGTCGAAAATTTAGTTGTTTAAAGCTCAAATCTGTGGTTTATTTATAAAGATAGCGCCTATTTAAAAACTTTTTTAAACTTTAAAGACCTGGAGCAGCCTTACCTCGGCTAGTCCTCCTGACGTTAACCGCTGGTAAACGAGAAATGTTTAAATTCACAATCTATAGCTTTGGTTCTATTATATAAACATATAAGTTAAATTATACATTAATGTCTCGTTATAACGTAGGTCAAACGACTTCTTTAATTATGTGAGTTTTTCTTCATCTCATTCAGAAATGTATGACTGCAAGTGTTCAGTGTCACATTCATAGTTAACATATAGCTGAACAATGTCATTCCTTCTTTCACGCAGTCATATTACAAAATAATTTATTGAGGCCAAACATATAAAATAAGTTATTGAGGCCAAACATTTAAAATGACATACACTGAAAAGCGGGCCTGCCCCCGTTTATCACATCAATTCACTACGTGACAGCAGCAAGCAGGCTCCCGATTGGTTAAAACGGCGCGAATTGACGCCAAAGTTAAAAAATTTCAACTCGGGCGCCAGACACGAATTCTACGCGGCGAACTGGAATTCGCTGGAACTGCGAATTCGCCAACTCGGGCGAACTGGACGCGCGAATGAGGCAAATTCACGTCTTCCGCGCCACGCTTAACGCCTCATACACGCCGCAGGACCTCAAGACGCGAAATCACTCGCGCCAGACGCTCTATTCACGTTTGGTGTGAACGCAGCATTATGCTCCTAAGGAGTTGTTATCGCCTTTTGTTGTGGAAATGATCAATATGAAAACCTGGATGAAGGAGACAAAGTCGATTCTCAAAAGATTTAACAAAGTATCTTATTTCATGCATGAAATAAGACGTTCCCACGCAGAGAGCATCTGACATGAGAAGGCCAAGGCTAGTCACTTTCGCCAAGGTTATATACCCTGTGTAAAAAAAAATCCATTGTTACCTTAAACCCAGACATCTTAGCTCATGGTCTCATGTCCAACATAATTCTATCAGACAGAACAATGTCATGTCAGCAAAAGTTTCCTGTTTTTAGCCACAGATCTTAACTGCTGATCGAAACTGCGCACACGCATATTGTCAGCCTTCACATGACTCAGAGAACATTTCGTTCCTGCAAGTTTGTCCTAACTTATACATTTCTAAAAAGCTTAGTTGTATATATTTAATAATGTGCTTTTGCTTATATGATTATATTCCTTAAATGCTTTTGAGTAAACAATACATCTTCAACGTTAATAAAAGTTGTACCCATATAAAAGTAAAAGAACTCATTAAAAAGTAAAATTTGCATAACAATTTAAACAAGGAAAATAATCCAGGTCGCTTTAAGATGGCATGGGCGAGGTGGTTAAGACATAGGCTAATTATTCCTTTTATATGTTTTTATCCTTGTTTTTTCTCCGCCGGCGATTGCTATAGGCGAACTAGGTGGGTGCCTAGGGCGACAAATGTGTTGGGGGCGCGCCGATACGGGCGGATGACGTGACGAAAAATTATATTTTAATTAAATTCGGGCAGGCGGTTGAACCAATCAAATTAAAAATATATGTATACATTGTTAAATATTGTTATCTGACTATACCTACATCCAAAAAAAGAAAATAGGGAATGATATTACATGCGCTTCATGAGGCACATGCGCGCGCTCTCTCTCTCTCTCTCTCTCTCTCTCTCTCTCCTCTCTCTCTCTCTCTCTCTCTCTCTCTCTCTCTCTCTCTCTCTCTCTCTCTCTCTCTCTCTCTGCCGTGTACGCGCTACGCGGTTTGGAGCACAGTCTCTGGCTGCATTCCAAACCGCATACTTCCCTACTATTTAGTATGGGGAAAAAGAGTAGGCGAGCGAAAAAGTATGTATGAATCCAAAAGAGTAGGCGAGAATTACCTGGGTGACGTACTAATTATCGCGAGATTCGGACTTAAGTGCGTTCCAATATGCCTACTTTCCTACTATATAGTAGGCGAAAACAGTACGTGAAGGAAGCAGTACGTTCGGAAACATCAGTATTCATAAAAGAGTAGGCGAGAAGTTCCCGGATGGCTTACTGCTTCCGGCCCGATTGTTGAGTGCTCAACCGATGGATACTCTTCTATCCCAGGAGGCCACGCGAGAGGAGACGTCATAAAAAGAAAAAGAAGAAGAAGAAGAAGAAGGATAGGTCATATGACGCAAATGATGACGGACGAGAGTGTTTTCAAATGTGAGTATTAGATATTACAAATCAAATGATCGCATGTGTTGAACTACAGTACAGTAAACTGTTGAATTGTTGAAGGTGTAAAGACGCTATATTGTATGGTAAATTTGTGATTTTGCTGTAAATCACATTTTATTATGTATAAGTTAGCTAACAGAGGAGCTCCAGGACACACGTCTCCAAAGTGGATTTGCATACATTTTAAACCGTATGCATCTTAAATACAATTACTAAATGTCTATTTAATATCTGGTAAGAAAATCTAATATAAGAATTGCATATTTCTACGTCTAATAGATATGAAATAGACTTCTGAGTTATGTATGTGTACTATTGTTTAAGATAATTCACTGTTGTCAACACTGTTTTCATTAGACGAATGTTTAATAAATGTACATAAAGTAAGTAAACATAAGTAAAAATTGTGGAACATTTATGATCAACATGTAAATTTAGTATTGAGCTTATAAACCACAGAGGTAACGTAAATCTTGTCTGGATGTTACAGGGACGGATGAGCATACACATCTGCTTATCCGGTGGAGAGTGGCTCATGAAGCCCTCTTCACTGGAAAGTGGAATGCTACCATCAAAGGCTTTGAGTGAGTATACAGAAATAATTAAAAATCTATTTAAGTGTTTATTTGTAGTATATTTCAACAGAGATATTACAGCACTTTTTTGATCCTTGATTTCTCTGCATTTCCTGCAGATCTTTTGTGGTGGAGAAGGACCTACAAGGCAGGGTGACGGCAGCATTTGTAAAAAAAAAATGGGAAAACCTTAAACAAAAATACAAAGTAAGATAATTTTGTTACTTCTAATACAGAAATGAAATGATTACATATTGTGATGTTAAAATGACTGCTTTTGTATCATGCTTGTGCATTTTTGCAGGATCTGAAATGTCCGCAGACAGGGGTGAGCACTGAGGATGGAGGGGCCACAGCAGCATCCTGGAAGTGGTATTCTGCCATGGATGAGGCAATTGGGGGCAGACCCTCCATCACTCCTCCTGCCCTCGTTGCCTCATGTGGGCCGGATGTTGCTGTGGCCTCTTCATCCTCTTCATCATGTTCATCCTCCGTGAGGCCAGATCCTGCAAGAGCCAGGAAAAGGGTGAAAGATCTGGAGGACTGATCCAGGAGATGGAGGAGAGGGAAGAGGAGAGAGAGAGGAAAGCAGCTGAGAGGGAGGAGAGACTGTGGAGAAAAATGGAGGACAAGGAGGACAGAAGAGAACGGGAGAGACGAAAGACAAGATAGAGAAGTAAGAGAAAGAGAAGAGAGATGGCACCGGCGAGGCAAGTGAGAGAGAGGAAAGGAGAGATAAAGAAACGAAAGAAAGGGATGATAAATTCCTTTCTGTCCTTGAAATCCTTTCAAAAAAATAAATTCAATGATAAAAAACATCTTCTGATCATTTACACATTTGGGTTAAAATGAATTAAATTATATATATACATACACACACACAGTACTGTGCAACAACAACAAATGGTGGTCTAAGACTTTTTCTACAATACTATTTATATAAAACAAACAACTTCTAGGCATTCACAGTAGCCTACATTATATAATTCTAGGAATTTATAAGATTGTGATAAAATTCATAAATTAAATATTTCTGAAGTGATGAATAATTAGTGAATGTGTGGTGTAATGTAAAAAAAAACAACAACTTTAAAACAACTGTTTTATTGGAGTGTATTATATGACTTTTAAATGCACACAGAGCTCATGCAGGGATTTTCAAGGCAGGTCATGGAGGGTTCAGTTCTTGCACACCTGTCTGTAATTTTCAAGTAGTCAGTTATTAATTGGTTTAAATTGATTCAGGTGTGTATAATTAGGGTTGGACAATAGCCCTCCATGACTAAGCTGAACTTGAGACTGTTTACACAAACTACCTTAAGTTTTGCATTAACTAGGGTTAATGAACGCAAGCAAATATTTCGGTCATTATTTACTCCCCTTCATGTTGTTTGATCCCTCTGTTTTTTTTTATGAACACAAAAGGTGATTTTGGTCAGGTTTGTACTGTTAGTTTAATACAATACCACTCAATAGACTTGCAGAAGCTTCAAAAGCATCATCAAAATGCCAGGAAGCTTCTGAAAGATGGGCTCCATTGACTGATATTCTATGAAACCAGCAGAACAAACTTGACAAAAATCCCCTTTTGTATTTAAACAATAAAAAACAGAGGGATCTAACAGCATGAAAGCACATAAATAATGGCTGTATTTATGTTGAGGTGAACTAACCCTTTCACCCACCAAATAGAAATTGTAGTAAATGTATATATGCAATTTGTATTATAGTAATACCTTGACGAAATAAGCAGCTTTGAGCGTTTATGCCTGAGACCGTTTAAAATAAGCTTTACAAAAATCAATCACATTTATGCATTTGCCAGATGTTTTTATCCAAAGTGACTAAATGCATTTATTACAGGGACAATGACCCTGGGCCAGCCTGGAGTAAAGAGCCTTGCTGATCGACCAGCAATCGTCTGCTAACAAGTTCAGTGGTTTAGCCCACTACACTACAAAGGTAGTAAAGCTCTAACAAATATTTGCATGTAATTGTAAACCTATAAAATTACATTTGGCAAGAAACGGAATCCTGACAACATGAATTGTAAAACATTTTAATCTTCTTAAATGTTTTAAAGGTAGTCGTGCTCATGGAGAGCCGGCACAGGAATGTTTGGAGCAGACACCGCAGCAGCCAGATTGTCCGCACATGCTCTCCCACTCTTGCTTGAAGGTTGTGGGGATCAGGGAGGCCGTCATCAAGGTCTTCCTCATCCTCTGGCTCAACGATGTCCCCATTGGCTAGAGCGAGATTGTGAAGCACAGCGCAGCACGCAACAACCTCAGGCACGAAGGCAGGGCTCACCTCCAAGGCCTTAAAGAAAATGCAGCGCCAGCGTGTCTTCAGCATCCCAAAAGCTCTCTCCACGATGTTGCGGGCACGGGAGTGCTTGCTGTTGAAACGAGTCTGCACAGGGTTCTGCACAGGCTCTCTGTATGGGGTGATGAGGCAGATGGGTGCACTCAGGCAAGGATAGCCTCCATCCCCGAGGATGAACTTGCCTGCAGGAGGATAAAGGCCGCCAGCATACACAGGGCTATTCCTCAGCACCCTGGCATCGTGCACAGACCCAGGATATCCCACAAAGACATCAAGGAATTTCCCCCGGTGATCAGTGATGGCCTGGAGTTGGATGGAGTGAAACAGCTTCCTGTTGAAGTAACAGTGGGAGTTATTTGCTGGAGGTTTGATACGGATATGACAGCCGTCTATTGCACCAACTGCTCTGCTGAAAGCTGGTGACCCAGACAGCTGTGCAAATCCTGCTCCCACTGCCTCCAGGTCATCTTCGGTCGGAAAGGAAATCACCCTCCTCAAAATTCCCATGATGGCCTTGCTCACTCTGTGCACAATGTTATACACAGAGGTCTTTGGGATATCGAAGGTCTGTGACACCACCCTGTAGGATGCTGCATGGGCCAGCCAGTGCAGGAACACAAGGACCTCAATCTCCCGTTCCCATCCATGGTCAGATGATCCCAGTCTGACTGCAGCAATCAGGGACCTGATGGACGGCAGAGACAGGCGAAGGTGGGCACGGTGGTCAGCTGCTTCATCAAGATAAAGCCGCAGAATGGGAACACCTCTGTTGAGATGGCAGTATGAAGTGGGGTTCACCGCCTGTAAATACATCATAGTTTGTTAGAACAAAAAGCTTGAATAAAGCAATGTTTCATATGGTATTGACTTGTATATGTATGTATTTATTGTGAAGATATGATATATTTTATTCATTCACTTATTTTTTATTCATGTTTCATATTAAATATTTATTCATGTTTCAATAAAATATTCATTTCATGAATTCTTGCATTAATCATTGCTTGAATGAAATTGTATGTATTCACATCAGCTGCATTTGTCTAGTGTGTATTCATACATCTATGTCATATGACAATACAACAGTTTGCTTTGACCAAAATATATAATTTTAATTAAGAAAATGTTATATAATTAAGTGCTGGTCAGCATTTGTCATTATTGTGCATAAGTGTTGGGGTGGGCTAGTAATGCAATTCATTAAGGGGAAATCTTATTTTTTTTCAGTAGTAATACTTGCTTTGTTTGAGTACAAAATCATCAATCTTCTCCAAAGGCGAGATCTCCGAGCAGCAGCCCGACATCTCCTTTGTGCACACATTCGTCTAACTATTGCAGACATGCCAACCATTTCAGACGCTGATGAAAACCGTTCTAGTTAGGTTGTACTGATGCAGTGAGATGTCGGTGCACCTGTTGCTCATAACTTTTAAATTGTTGCGCTTGTGATAACGTCATAGGTCACATGATAACGTCAACATGGCGGATGATGTCCGGATCGCATTCATACTGAACGAGATTTGGCTATAAAGTACCTACTCTTTTAGCGCTCGTTAAGTAAGTACTTATTGAAATTAAGTACCTACTCATTGAGTATGCGGTTTGGAACGCAGCCCATGTCTCGAGGGTGCGCTCGCTCTAGATTCCGGAGATTTTCCGGAGGGCATCAGTGAGCCGCTATCAATATGCGGGATACTCCCAGAACTTCCGAGAGACCTGGGATGTCTGCATATATATACTGAAATAATATCGGCATTACAATTATTGATTTTTCATTAGGCTATTTTTTTGGTGCTCCCTCAGCTCTTGTTGCCCTACACACAGTGCGTGATGCCAGTGGTGGGAGCGGCAGCGCTGTCCTATAGACGTCACCCTGACATGACAGTGCGTAGAGTTTGCCTATAAAGTAAATGACTTGTTATTTTATTCGAGCTTTCTATCTATTTGCTAAAAAATAAAGTGAAATAGGCATTCATTAGTAGTAGGCTAAATAGCAGCATGTTGAAATGATGTGCCAAAATGCGTTTTCTATTAGGCTACAATGAAAATATTGTACAGTAGCCTATCAGATAAGGTCAGGTTTGCCGAAGTGCGTTTTATTTAGGCTATTTGTTTATTTTTGTCCCTGTGCGCCGATCGGAGACGGAGTTTACTGCTGATATTCTGAGGTAAGAGCTTTCTAGTCTCGCGGCTGTCATCAGCAGCGCCTTGCATCGCCCAATCAGCGGGTGGCGGGCGGGTGCGGTTTTGAAAATTGGTCAAAAACATTGGTGTGGATGGATGGCGGACGGATGATGAGTTTTGTGATGCGGTTGCGGATGGAATAATAGCCCATCCGCGCATCTCTAGGGTACGGGCTCTCTCTAGGGTTGCCGTTACGTTACGGGGGCGCAAAACTCAATCTCGCCTAGGGCAACCAAAGGGCTAGAGCCGGCCCTGGGTGCATACGATAATGAATCCTCCTGTTCTGTTGTTTCTATTTGTGCATGCAGGCTAAAACTAAACCCCTGGAAAAAATGTTGGGTATTTGTAGTCACAGACACTTGTTCATTCTAATTTAATTTTAATTTAACATAATCTTGTCGGTTAATCAATGAAGAATTATCGCGTCGATTGAAGGTTGCAGAAGAAGAAGAAAAAACAGAAATGAATCCAGTTTGTTGATAAAAGGAAACATTTCTTAACTAATAGTTACAAACTATTTAATAACGGTCTGGGACACAATCTCAGGCCGAGAGTCTCATACTCATCCAGGCCAATAAACCTACAGCTATTTTGCAATTATGCAAATATAATTTACATTACTTTTAAGAATAATGACTCAAATGTTGGGAAAGTAATAACAATGTTATTTTTATTTTTATATATTTTTTGCTCCCCTTGCACCTTATGTTTTATCTTTTAAAATGACGGAAATTATTTCAAAATTCGGATTTAAAAAAAAAAGCCCAAGTTATACTTTAGTATACAAAAATCTAAACTTTCATTGAAGTAAAATAATTAAAAGTGGGGGGAAATCACATTATGAAAAAAAAACAATTCTCCAAAACACGTTGGCCACAATTATTGGTACCCCCTTAAAAATTTTACCGGTAAAATATCTCTGAAATATATTCCCATTAATATTTAACTTTTTTAGCTCACCAGAGTGACTAGGAACATGAAATTGTCCAGCCATGACTTCTTGTTTCACAGGAGTTTAAATATGAGGAAACACAAAGGCCAAATTCCCTTAATCATCCATCACAATGAGTAAAACCAAAGAATATAGTTCTGATGTGCATCATAAGATTGTCGAGCATCACAAAATAGAAAGTGGTTGTAAGAAAATAGCTAAAGAATTGAAAATCCCCATTTTGACCATCAGGGCAATAATTAAAAAGTTCCAATCAACTAAAGATGTTACAAATCTGCCAGGAAGAGAACATTTGTCTATATTTCCTTAATTGACGGTGAGGATGAAAGTTTGAATGGCCAAAGACTCTTCAAGGATCACAGATGGAGAATTGCAGAGATTAGTTGAGTCTTGGGGTCAGAAAGCCTATTAAAAAAAAATCAAACAACCCCTACATCCCCACATGTTTTTTGGGAGGGTTTCAAGAAAAATGCTACTCGCTCATCCAAAAACAAACTCCAGCAAACTCAGTTGTCAGACATGACTGGAACTTCAAACAGCACAGGGTTCTGTGGTCAGATGAATCTAAAAAAAAATAGCTTTTTGGCAGCAAACACACTCGATGGGATTGGTACACACAAGGATAAGAAGTACCCCATGTGTACAATTTAATAAACCGTTGGATCTTTAATGTTGTGGGCATATTTTTCTGCTGGAGGTCCTGGACTTCTTGTTCAGATACATGGCATCGTGGATTCTATCAAAAATCAACAGATAAAAAATAAAAACCTGACACCTTCTGCTAGAAACCTTATAATGGGCCGTGGTTGGATCTTCCATAAGGACAACGATCCAAAACAAGCATCAAAATCAACACAAAATTATGTTACGGAGCACAAAATGAAGCTTCTGCCATGACCGTCCCAGTTCCCTGACCTGATGAGTGGAGTGAACTGAAGAGAAGAAGCACCAACATGGATCTGGGAATCTGCAGGATCTGGAGAGATTCTGTATGGAGGAATGGTCTCTGATCTCTTGTCAGGTGTTCTCCAAACTCATCAGGCATTATAGGAGAAGACTCAGAGCTGTTATCTTGGCAAAATGAGATTGCAAACAGTATTTAATAAAAGGGTGCCAATAATTGTGGACAATGTGTTTTGGAGAAAAACATTTATTTCATAATGTGATTTCCCCCCCAATTTTAATTATTTTACTTCAATGAAAGGTTAGACTTATGGCAATTTTTTGAATGAAACATCAAAATGATAAACAATGCAGATTTATTTTTTACAGACATTTTTGATCATATTTAGCAGGGGTGCCATTAATTCTGACCATGACTGTATATTCTTTGCAAAATGTAATTAATGTATATAGAGCTGACCATGGGCGTGTTAGAGTCAGAAGGATTGAAAGGTAAGGCCAGTTTCACTCACTTCTTACATTTTGTGTAAATATAATTGGGCTCTGTTACATCCATATTACAACATGAGTTTAATGCAGTGCACAGCCATACCGTATAATGTATGTTATAAAAGAAGAAACATGCAATAATGACAGATATTTATTGATGTGACACTTTTATTGTGTCTCCGCAGCATACATACATGACCCATAATGACCTGTGAACAAAATAAATACTGAAACACACACTGTTTTTCTCTCTCCGCAGGCAGTGCAGACTTTAAAATAAAACCTCAAATAAAAGTTCTCAGTCCTGTGCCTGTACAGACCTAAAGAAAGAAAAGACAAATACTTTTAAAATCCTAGCAGAACTGCAGAAAACTCACATGAACATTCATTAAAGAAATGCATGAGTATAATCTAAATTATAATCATGCTTCACGCTCATACCCCCCAAAATAATCTTAGGCAAATACAATAGTAATTCTATATAATAAAGACCCTTAGGGGCTTGATCACTAAAATTAATAACAATAAGTACACTAACAAAATTAATAGGTTCCTATGCACCTTCGATGATTGGCCCTTAACAAATACAATAAGGGTCTTCCTTTGCAGTTTGACCCCTAAAAATCACATTGCAGTTGAACGTTTGATTCTGATTGGTTAACTTAACAGATGTTAAAATGACTACTAATTGGATCAACATAAATCATTTAGCTTTCCCTTTATTTGTTATAAATGATGTAACTTACACCTTTGACTGTGCTGCTCTCCGCACAAGATTTCGCTGGGCTCTCAAGGCACGGTTGCCATCTCTATCCCTAGCATTTGTGAACCGTTTACCGAGGGCTGTCTCCACCTCTTTCTTACTAACAGTTCCCAAGAAAGTGTTCTGTTTCAGGCTACCTGTAGGGCTGGGATAAACGATTATTTTTTAAACGATTAATCTAGCGATTATTTTTTCGGTGCATCGATTAATCTAACGATTATTTTTCCCAGTTCGATTCGATTCGATTATCGATTATCTGCCCATTAATTGACTATAATAGCAATTTATACATGTTGATTTACATGTCTGAATGAAAAAAACATGAATTCCTTAACATTGCAATATATGTTTATTGCTCTTAAAATTCCAAAATAAAACATTATACAAGTGCAAAGTAATGCATTTCTTAGTCAGAGGTAGCATTCAATAAAACCTTGAAAACACAAAGGCTGGAAAAAAAGTGCATCTTGTAATGAAAATAACAACAACTTGATGTCTAGCATTCAATAAACAAATTAAAAGGTCACCCAGGCAGCCACCCTTTCTTAGAGCTATTGAAAGAATACAGTAACTATTGTAAACTTGGGGGCTTTAAGCTAATACAGAAAGTGCTTTTCCAACAAAAAATAATGAAAATAAACATTCAGAACACAACATTTATGTTGAACATAGGCCTAGCTTACTGAAAAAAACTTCATTCACAATTTCACATGCAAATAACAACTTACACTAGTCTCTGACACTTTCCTTTCACCTTAAGAATACTGTGTGTGTGTGTGTCTCTGTGTGTGTGTGTCTCTGTGTGTGTGTGTCTCTCTCTGTGTGTGTGTGTGTGTGTGTGTCTCTCTCTCTCTGTGTGTGTGTCTCTCTGTGTGTGTGTGTGTCTCTCTCTCTGTGTGTGTGTGTCTCTCTCTGTGTGTCATTCAAGACAAAATACAGTCATATATTGGAGTGGAGGAATGTGAGCATTTCAACATGCTCAGGAGTCAGGCTTGCCCTTTTTTTAGTAACAATGTTCCCAGCAACTGAGAAAAGCCTTTCAGATGGCGTTGATGTGGCAGGTATAGACAAATAGGATTTGGCTACTGCAGCCAGGATGGGGAACCTTGTGGCGTTATCCTTCCACCATGTAAGGGGGTTGTTATCCCTTGGGATAGGGTTTTCCCCGAAATACAAAAGCACCTCTTTCCTGACTGTCTCACTGTCCCCATCACGTTGTGAATGATTGACTACCAGTTGAAGTGTATGCCCAGCACACCGATGGGATACCACCCCAAATCTCTCTTCCAAGATTCTGAGAGCTGCCACAATGTTACGTGCATTGTCATGGACAATAGCAAGGATATTCTCAAACGAAATGTCAAATTTTTCTGCCACATTCTCCAGCCAGGAGGCAATATTTTCTGCTGTGTGGCGTTCTTCAACTGGAAGTGTTGTCAAATTGAAGGAGACAAGATCCCAACTGTCATTAATAAAATGACAAGTTACCCCTAAGTAGGCTTCTGTGACCAGACTTGTCCAAGCATCAGTGCTAAGGGAGATTTTGGATGTGGCCATTTTAAGTTTGTTTTTAAGTTTCTCCACTGAAGTTTCGTACTTGTTCTCCATCATAGTAGTGAAATGGCGCCTACAGGGCAGAGTGTAACCTGATTCAAAGGTGGTCAGCATTTCTTTGAATCCCTCGCCCTCAACCACAGAAATCGGCCTCATGTCTTTAACAATCATTGATAAGACGCTCTCAGTAAGTATGGCAGCCTCCTGGGGGGTGCAGGGTGTTGTATTTTTCTTGTGAAAGTAATTTTCCACACTATTCTTCTTATCCCTGAAAACAAAGTACACACACATTAAAATAAATATAATAATAAACCAACACCAAAGAAACACAATATACGATTTTTTTATATATCCACCTCAGCCTACAGGCTATGCCCATTGATTAAGTATCAACAAGTAGGCTAATCAAACCCTATGTGTGTAACAACAATATATTCGTTTTCCTTAAAATTTGAATTAACAGAACAACTTAAACACTTTGCAGTTTGAATGATGTTCTGTATAAACAAAATGACGGAGTATGTTTTTGTTTCCACTGTTCGATCGCGCCTCACACACACAAATATAATTAAACACTCTGCGACTTTGCGATCGCGCCTCTCTCTCTCTCTCTCTCTCTCCTCTCTCTCTCTCTCTCTCTCTCTCTCTCTCTCTCTCTCTCTCTCTCTCTCTCACACACACTGCGCCTTTTCGATCGCGCCTCACTCTCACACACGTACACAAATATAATCAAACACTCTGCGACTTTGCGATCGCGCGCCCCTCTCTCTCACACACACACACACACACACACATATAATCAAACACTCTACGACTTTTCGATCGCGCCCGCGCCTCCATCTCTCTCACACACACACACACACACACACAAATATAATCAAACACAATGCGACTTTTCGCTCGCGTCCGCGCCTCTCTCTCTTTCTCTCTCTCTCTCTCTCTCTCTCTCTCTCTCTCTCTCTCTCTCTCTCTCTCTCACAAACACACGTAGTTAAAAAACATACACTGTAGCCTAAAACCTTAGGTTTGGACAACGTATTATAGCCTACTCCAACATCGAGTGCAAAGTGGGGAGTTGAAGAAAAACTTACGGTGCTCTGTCATCTGCAGCTGCTCCCGGGTGGCGCCTCTTCAGGTGCTGGTGCATTGCCGTGGTGCTAGAATGGAAGGCCATCTCCATTTTGCACAGACGACATATCACGGAATTGTTTCCTTTTACATTAAAGAATTCCCATACTTTAGAGGACCGAGTGCGTTTGCACTTCTGAAAGTCTGAGGAGCGAGTGGTGTTGCAACTACTCTCCGACGCCGCCATTTTTGTTTTGGGTCTGACGAATCGACGTGCATATTTTGCGTCGACGTATTTTTTGCGTCGACGTCATCGATGACGTCGACGCGTTGTCCCAGCCCTAGCTACCTGTGAACCAAAATAATGAATTAATGTGCATTCAAACATCAAACGGAAAAACGAAACGAAACCACACTATTTGTTTGAGCTGCGCGGATCGTTTAGCGCAGGGCAAGCTTAGAACAGGTTTACACGCGGGCCGATCTCGATCACGCTACACTGTTATAACCGCTACACTATACACCGCGCTGGGAGATCCAGTGAGAAATAAAAAAAAAGATGCATCGAGAATCGTTTGATCATCGCAGTCCTCTGAATCATAATCGAATCGTGAGGTGCCTAGAGATTCCCACTGTAACAGTGGTGGTGGCTGCCCTTAACTTAAATTATTTATTTTACGAAAACTTAGGCCGCCAGACAGTTTTCTAAAACTGACAAAAATCAAACAACCGAGGATAGCAAAGAAAACCACCAATTTAAGCACCCTTAATCCACAAATAAATAAGCTTTCTTACAACACCTAAACACACAAGATTCATGTAGTTTAAAACAAAGCTTGTAACTAGATCAACACCTAAACAAACTCCCGTGTGGTGATCTTCATCAATCATTTCTTCAAACTCAGAGTCAGTTCTAAGCTCTGCAGTGCTGTCTGGATATGTCATTCTACCTTTCATATACACACCTGTCTGTTTACAACGTTCACAGGCGTTGTACCCCGAGTGACCTTTAACACACTTGAGGAAAACCCTTGCCGGTGCATCACAGATAAAAGCCTCGGGCGGTGCAATTTTGTAATGTTTGCCATTAAAATGTAATCCTTCTTGAATGACAACTTTCAAATAATCAACAAATTCCTTTAGATAATCATGCACTGAAGACGGTTTGCCAGAACCTGAATACAATCCGATTAAAAATACACTAGAACTTTCAAGTTCCTTAACCCGACCAAGAGTGGGCCACAGATTCACTGCAGAACTTCTAAACAGGGGCAACCCATCTATATTTACATGAAGTGTAAGGGAATCAATCAGTTCATTTAAGTCACTTGTAGAATTCAACTCTGCCATTAATGCATTTGCAACTCCAAAATGGTAGTAGCATCCACCTGCAATGTATTTTACTTGGCATTTATGATCTGTGGAAAGCAAAGTCCTTGGATCCATTGGAATGGGTTAGGGTTAAAATTATTGTTTGGCTGCATTTACACTGCAGGTCTTGATGCCCAATTCCGATTTGCTGACTATATCCAATTTTTTTGACGACCCGCTTACATCATCTTTTAAAAGTGACCCGTATCCGATATTTGCATTTACACTATACACTGCCGAAACAACCCAATGTAGACGTTCTGACCCGGAAAATTAAGTAAAACAGCGTGATATGTCAAGTAATAAAAATAACATTCCGATTCATTTCGGGTGGGTCGCGGGTGGTTACAATAAATAGTTATTAACGAAAATATTAACTACATTCTCTAAAATATGAGCATGTTTCATTCCAGTTTAAGTTTCAAGGGAGTAAAGCCTGTTAATGCCATTAAGAAAATGAAATTCTGTCAAATAAATTTAGTTTTAAAGAAATGTTAATTTAAAAGCAGTGCTCATTCATCAGTATATTATACCAGAGATGCGCGCATCAACCGTCGACGAGTCCGCCGCTGAAGGTGATAATCAATTTATCCTCACGCGTTACAACACATAAGAATAGTAGTAATTTGACCAACGGGTGCGGATACTTAAATCAGAGAAAATTATTGGTGCAGGTGCCGGCTGAGTGGGGCTGGATGATCTTTTTTTGGCTGCGGATTCGGGTGACGTTCATCCGTACATCTCTAATTATCCAGTGTTTTACTTTCCGCACTATTTTTAAAGGTCAGCAAAACATTGGTCTCGTAAGGCGGAGAAAAACTCCACTGTGTTGAGCCTTCATCCTACATCGCACCATTGAAAAGTTATGTGATCACAGTTGGTGTCCACCTGAGTTAACGTACGACTCGCATTTACTGGGGAATATCCGATTTGTCTGCTAACATGGCAGACACAAATGCACGTATCCGATTCATATTTGATTTATTTCCACATATGAGTGAGGCCTGAAACCGATCTGAGAGTATCGGAATCCATGTGCTTTTATCCTGTTTACACGTTCGCTGGTCATATCCGATCTGAGCCACATGAGAGGAAAAAAAATCGGAATTGGGTCACTAGAACCATGCAGTGTAGATGGGGCCATAGTCATCGCTGTCATTATTCAGAGATGGGCATGGGTACTCAAAACGATCCACGTTGTGAACTTGCCTTCCTCTTGGATCACTTCTCTCCTGTCCTCACAAGTTAGCATGATGAACAAATACACAGTATGTGTGCTGGTAGCAATCCTGTTAATTAACACTGATTGGCTGTTTAGTCAATTCCAGAAATGTTGTCAACACTGAGCTGGCAAAAGAAGAGTTTGTGGGCCTGACGCTATTAATCACTAGCCTGGGTTTCCCCATACTGCCTTTGCGCAGCGTGATTTTATTCACGCTGAAAGGCAGTCTGGATACCATGGACAAGATTTTCGCCTCATCTAGGGAACCAATCACAGAACGGGGAGGGAGCAGCAAGACGATGACGACATCTATGCGACACAACTAAGCAGTTTGTTTATATCCATATATACCTTCGACCCTCATGTTTATCTTGCACAAACGGCAATAGTCGCTGAACGTCATTGTTTACACAAAAATATCTTACCCATCGTCTTCTTCCTTGTCTAATTTCTGTCGCTCTACATACGTCATCTGGTATAATGGAAACGATTGGCTATGAGCTACGTACAGGCGCATTTGATAGACATTCTTAGCACCCAATAAACGGCGCCGGGCATTCGTAAACCACGCCTCAAATACGAGAAAATGCACATGTGGTTCCCAGACCCAAGTCTCAACGAGAATTGGGTCTGGTGTTAGCCAGGCTAATTAATCACCAGGATGTTCAATGACTAAACCTCAGCCTTTGGGAGCTGATGTTAATAAATATGAAAAAAGAATCTGTGAGATGTCTACTTTTGTATGTGTCCACTTACAATCAAAACAAAAACATATAGAGATGCAAATCGCCCATGCGTCGCACGAACGCGCCCATTACCTCAACAACAAAGCGCCGCCAAACTTCATCAGTCCTTTGCAGTCGTCGAGTTTGGAAGACACGCTGTGAGATTATTGGATTTACATCTGAAGAAGAAGAAGAACGCGATTTGAAGACAAGAAAGATTTTAAGGTAATGTAGTGGGACGCACTGCTGCGTCCAATTAACCTAATGCGTTCGGCCGTGAGTTCAATCATAACGATGCGGGACCATATAAAAGGGGTTTAGAGTCAATGTTTACGTGTGAGTGTCGTCTGCGTGGTGCGTCATTGCCCGGGCAACGCCCCTGCCGGTTCCTCATCCGTTCTCGCTTGGAGGTATGTGTTTGGCTGACTAGTTAAACAGAGATGCGTGATTTTTTTAATGTAAACAACGATTCCGTTTTAGCCTTGAGGATAAATTGCGGCTGTGGGCTGTTGGCAGCTGCGACTCTCCTTTGGCGTTCCTCATGGCGTGGTTTTGTGTGCGCGTGACGCGGACGCGCGACTTATGAAATTAAGGTATGTAAAATTAACTATTGAGTGGCGCTCCCTTTTTAGACTGCAAGTATATGTGTTATGTTTATATTTTAGGAGGAATAGACTGGTCAGTGACACCTGTGGGGCAACGCTGTTTAACGCTGCTGCTTTGTACACTCGGATTCCTGCTGCTTTGTAACGTTACTCCGGACTCTTCCCGGCAATAACATTTTTGCATCAACACGTGCGCTCTATTTATGCGACTTGTGTGACGCCTGCTCTACAGTACTCATCCTTGTGATCGCTGGGTTGTTTCTCCAACTAGTCTTTCAAATTGTGTGATTTGCTGTTTATATATATTTACTGTGTATTTATTTATGAATGTTTTGGTTTGCCTGTTTCTTCTGAAAGTATTGTTAGAAGAATAGTTTTTTTATTATATTATGTATTTTCGTGTCCTTGTTATATGTTGAGACCAGTGCAGTCATTTTTGCTCTCATTACAGGAGCCGAGGCTTCGGTGCAGGCCGCTAGTAGGCCCTCACGTGCTGTGGTGGAGGTTCTGTCACTGAGTGCTGTGCGTTCATGCTTGACCGTATTGGAGTGTGTGTGATACCTGTGCACAGGGTGGTAAGAGTGATTATAGGGGCCTTGGGCCCACTAAAGTAGGGTACCTGCCATGGTTAAGCCTCGGCTACCTCTTTGACTTGAGTGTTGAGTGTTGCATGATGACCCAGTCTTTGATGTTGTCTGAAGATTGTTGCTGACTACAATAAACTCTTTTGTATTTTTGTATCCACGTCTCTGGCCCTTCCTCGATAACAACGTTCCTGTGTCCCTTTTGTGGGTCATTAAATTCATAAGTATTGATATTTCCCTGTTAAACAGGGTGGCGTAGTCGTGCATATTTAGAGGTAGTTCGCACCTCTTAAGGTCCCGCTACAGTAAGAAAGAATTCTGAATTATATTAGTTAGTATTGTTGCATAAACTTCACATTGCAGTCGAACTTTTGCTCGATGCTTCAGTGAATATTCTCAGTCGCGCTGTGTGTTTGAAATAGAGGATGGATACCCGACCCGAGCCCACATCAGCGCGGCATTGAACATGTTACATTTAAAACAGCTTATTATGTAGGTAGCCAATGTGCCTGATGCTTTCACTTGATGCAAACGTTCGTTTTTGTGATTAAAATACATGTAAAATATTACCATAACATCTGTCTTCCTGTGTGCGGAAATTTGTTTATGTAGCCGTGACAACGAGACACGTGCATGCGCGCCTGTGTTAAGAGCCTTGTTGCTCTGCGCGCTGATGCGCTCATCTGTTGACATTTCCGAATGCTTTCCACACAAACAAACGTACATGTGTAATTAGTATGAGAAAAAATATATTTATGCCTATCGGACGCGGGCCGTGCTTGGACAGAAAAATTTGTCCCGATCCGCAAAACGCACCAAACATAGGCTTCATGTTTTTACTCAAATCTCATTTCATAACGTCATATCGATGTAAACATTTGAAATATGTTGGTCATGTTTCATGACCTCATTTCAGTGACTTTTTTTGTGTAATTTTCACAAACCACGCATAAATGTTATTATCTCAAAACTACAAACTTTTACATACATGCTGCTAACATATTATTGTAGCAGAGTTTGTGCTGAATGCAGTGGAATAAGACTTTAGCCATGAAAATGTCACAAGTAACAGAAATAAGCACAAATGTTAGAGCATGTCAGAACACCTCCAGGACCCAGAAAACACCTCAGACCCCAGAGGGTTAAGCATGTAATCCTTGCTGGTCTGTGGTTTGGAACCATATGCATGCTGTCCTTCTTGGTGTAACCAGACAGACCACAGAGCTTTTGCTTTACAAAAGGTAAATTACATGAATTACATTGGTAGACCAGACACTTTACAGGTAATAGAAAATCGCATCAAAAACATCAAGCCTCCACATGTCATTACCCGCTTGCCTAGGCCAATTGAGGAGTTCAGATACTGGAAGGCATCAGAATGGAGAGCTTGGTTGCTTTTTATTGTTTACCGTGTCTTGAGGGCGTGCTTGATTCTCGGTACATGAAGCATCTCAGTCTGCTGGTCTAAGCTGTCTTTTTACTTTTACAGGAGTCCATCACCTATGAAGAAGTCAGCAAATGCTGCTTGAATTTGTTTTTTAAATTTCAGTTATTTTATGGAGAGACAGCCATGACTTTCAATGTTCATCTCCTCACTCACCTTGCTAAGTCAGTGAAACTGTGGGGTCCACTTTGGGCACACTCTGCTTTTGTGTTTGAAAGCTCAAACGGCAGCCTGTTGAAGTCGGTCCATGGAACCAGAAGTGTTGCGATTCAGATCGTTAAAAGGTTTCTGTTGCATAAAGCCATGGCATGTTTCACAACAAAACATTCAATCAGTGATCGTGTTTTAAACTTCTGCGAGTATCCAAGAGTGCAGAAATGTCTGAGGTGGCAGGAAACCACAGTCTTAGATAGTGGCACAACTAAACAACTCATAGGCGAGGAGATAAATGCCTTCATCTCAGCAGAGGGGACACGTGCCAGAACCTGTACTGATCCACAATAGAATGGTACATAAAGGTCTGCTTTACACCAGCAGGGGCTATAGCCGTGCTAGGAGAAGAAGGGAGTGTTACATTAGATTGACAAATGGATGTCAGGGCGAAATACAGAGCATAATATCATTTTCAGTGGAAGATGTAACCGAGATTGCTCTGTTTTTCAAGAGATTTGATTCACAGCCCCACTTTTCACGTACTCAAACCTCTGGTTTTGTGCCACATATTAAACTCATTACAGACAGTCAGTCCCCTCTCCATTTGGTTTCAGTAAGCAGCATCAGACATAAATGTTTCAATATAGCATCTTCCGACAAAATCTTTATTTGCAACTTTCCAAACTCAATTGAGCGAGATTAAAACTGTAGAAAGTGTGGGGCAGTGAGGGGAGAACAACTGACAGTTAGACAGAAACACAGCAGCACTACACCAAAACATCTGCACTGTGGCACACCTACTTTACATTCCTCCTCTTCCTCATCGACACCCCCTCACCCGAACCTTCCACAACCATACACCCACTCGCCCATAAACCCATTCATGCCACCACACTTTCCTCACCCAACTCACACCCATACAGCCTCCATACCCCCCACACCCATACACACCCCTCCCATCAATTACCTCTCAACCCAACCCATTCTTTCCACACTGGTATACCCATCTGTACCACACACTAGAGGTCTTCTCGGGTCCTAAAAACTGTACCCGACCCGAATCACTACTTACCCGAACCCGACGTGCATAAATTATAATTTTTTTTAAAACCCGACCCGAAACAGACCTGATAAAATTAGACCCGAGTCCGACCCGACCTGACGGCATTTCCTTTCGAACCCGACTGGACCCGAACGTAAACGGCATTTACGTCCATGGGCGTCAGTTTGGTTTGAAATGTGCTGGGGACAGAGACGCATTCGGAAGAGCATTTTCAGAAGTGCTGGGTACAATGACGCATTCATTTTTTTTCTCTTTCGCGCAGGTCATGTTTTGATTAATGTAAGCTCTCCAAGCTACTATACTATGCTCTCCACAGAACATAAAATATTCATTAGGGCCCAAGCCCTGAAAGGGCGCAGAGCCCTATTGTTCTTCTAAGGGTTTTTTTGTTTTTCTTCTTCTTCTTCTTTATAATAAATTTTTTTTCAAGGTTTTTGCCACTTTTGGGGGCCTTAACGTGCTCAAAAACTCTTGAAACTTTGCACACTGGTCAGAACCCGCGGCCATTAGCACCAACTGGCAGCAGGAAGTGTGTCACTTTCGAAATGCTTTGAAATCACCCTCTTATTTTTACCCGATTTGCTTCAAACTTCATCTGTATAATGTAAACACACGACAGATGTAGACCTGTGAAAGGATTATTGATATCTTTAATACTGTCGCCATGGCAACGCTTTAAACTTTTATATTCTTTTGGATGCATTTGAGGCTCTTAACATGCTTCAAATTGCATGAAACTCAACATGCATTTGACATTTATTGTGTAATAGACATGTGCGAAGTTTCAGAAACGGGCGTGGTAAGGGGCTCAGTAGCGCCACCTTTAGTCAAAAATGGGGTATTAGTTTTACCTACAGTAACCAAACTCGGTACGTATATTCTTCTCTTCGATACGGACAACTTTCTAATTTACAGTCATTAGCTCCGACCAACAGGAAGTCAGATATTTTGGTTTGAATGTGTACTGTTTGGAGCATTTTCCCTCTGCCCCTCTGTGTGTGTGTGTGTGTGTGTGTGAGGAGGGGGGCTAGTTTAGTTTAACCATTTCTCTGCTGTGTGCAAAATCTCTGGCACTTTTGAGGGCCTTAACATGCTCGAAAACTCTTGAAATTTTGCATACAGTTCAGAACCCGCGGCCAACAGGGCCAGGCTGAAGCTGGTACCCGGGCGTGGCATGGGGGCTCGACAGCGCCCCCTGGAATGGGATTCGAACACTTGTCCGTATATCAAACACGCTTGCATGAATTAATATGAAACTCGGTACACATATAGATTTAATCGGGCCGAACAACTTTCCCTGGGTCAAGTTTTACGCCAGCCCAACAGGAAGTCGGCTATTACGGGTTGATTGGAGAACGCTTGCTGTGTGTGTGTGTGTGTGTGTGTGTGTGTGTGTGTGTGTGTGTGTGATTTTGGTTGGGTGACAGTTGTAGGTTACAGTTTGACAAGAGTTTATAGTTTAACAAAAGCACAATGTTGTGTTTCATTGCGAGTGTACACAAATATAAGGAAACACTTTGCATTTTGAAAGATGGTCTATATGAACAAAATGACGGAGTATGTTTTTATGTCTCCATTGTTCGATCGAGCCTCACACACACACACACACACACACACACACACACACACACACACACACACACACACAGCATTCCAGCATTGCAATCTTGACATCGCAGCATGTTCATTATAGCCTTAATAAAATATAATAATAAAATAGTCAACCTTACATATAAAAATTACACTGCTCTGTTTAAATAGTCATTTGTACAGTTTGTGCCGTTCATAGTAAGCACCGCTCCACTGTGATGTTTCCAAGCACATTTTTGCGCATTTGAAGAGGATAATTTTTCTATATTGGAACGTGAGTGTACAAAGTGTACAAAGTACAAAGCCTATAAAAAGAATAGTTTAGCATCCAAAAATGTTAATAATATATATTATTATTATATATATATAATAATATATATGTTAAAAATAGGGGGGAAAAAGAATTTACATAATATATATATATATATATATATATATATATATATATATATTATTTTTTTATATATATATATATATATATATATATATATATATTATTTTTTTTAATATATATATATATATATATATATATATATATATATATATATATAATTAAAGCTGCAAGCAGCGATGGAGGGCCCAAGCCGGTGGCACCGCCACCCGGTGCCTTTAGTTCCACTAAAGGCACCAGGGTGGCGGTGCCACCGGCTTGGGCCCGCAATCGCTGCTTGCAGCTTTAATTATATATATATATATATATATATATATATATATATATATAAAAAATAATATATATATATATATATATATATATATAATTTTATTATATTTTTGAAATTATAGAGAAAAAACTGCTCTGAAATCGGCAAAAGTCTGCTTTAAAACTTTCACAGAGACCTCAAACAGAAAGCACAAAGCCTTTCTTAAGTGAATTTCGTTTTGTATTAATTGTATCTTAATTTTAATCAATGTTTCATCAACCAATTGCCTGGATTTAATAAATACTAAAGCAGATAATAGAAATCACGACGACACGTGCGCCGGAGCTCGTCTCATAAATTAACCGAAACTCAGCATAGCCTACTTGCCTCACAGACCTGAGAAATACTATTATCTACAGAACGCTTGAAATCATACTTTTAAACTGAACAATTCAAAACGAAAGAAAACTAATCCGTATGAAATGTGCATTTCTCTCTGCCGCGTTCACTACTGCGAAGATCGCGAGTCAGCTTCGTCAACTTCATCTTTGCAGCCGACACAGAAAACACTTCTTTATTAATAAACCGGTATTTCCTTCCGATTCTATTTTTTTTAGTTTAAAATTGGACATTTCGTCCTCCAGTTCCAATGTCCTCCAGTTCACACCACGGAGACCATGAAAGCGTGCCCTGTTTGTTTTATTTTATTTTACAAAAGCACAATTCGGGTCTTCTCGGGTCGATTTGGAAAAGGCATATTTATTTTAAATTACCCGAGACCCGAAGCACTAATACCGAACCCGACCTGTGTCCGAGACACTCGTCGGAGTTTTGATCTGCTTAGTAAGGACACAAGTCAGCAGCACAACTTTTGAGCAAAATGAGAAAGAAGCGTTTTTTTTTCAAAACTGGTGATTTTCGCTTTTTTGCAGAATCTGTTAGTTGAGATCACGAAGAAGCCTCTCCATGTTTTAGATATCAATATTGGTATATTTAAAATCGTACATTTTTAGGTTGAAATCGGCTTGTTTTGTAAGATTATAGCTTGCAGTAGGGGCGTGTCATTGTCTGTGTGTATTTCCATACTGGATAAGCCGGCTTTTGTTTCTTTTGTTGTTGCCCCCGCCCTCCAAGGGAACAGCATGGTAGGACTGGGCGATATAATATTGATATAAAAAATATATTGATATATTTTTTAAATGGGATATGGAATTAGACCATATCGCATCGATATAGTTCAAAGTTGCGCTGTGATCCTTGCTGCAAGCAGTCAGAGTGCTTTTATAGCAGTCTGCGTCTCAACAGCCCAGTGTACAACGCGACAAATACTCACATTAAATGTGTACGCAGAGGAACAGGACACTGCAGTTCTCAAAAGTTCATTATTTGCATGTGCTTTAAATTCTTGCCGGTTAAACATGTAATTCGCTGCTGAAGCGCTGTTCTAATGCGCTTTTCTGTGCGCAAACAGCCGACGCGCGCATGCACTAAAAGCCTGTCTAACAGCGCCTGGATACTGGACTAAGTTATCTTTCGAGTCTTTTTGAGCTAATAATGACAAATACACTCAAGGTTTACATAAAGAAAGTTGGTTATGTCTAAATTGAGAGAAATCTGCGTGTCATATTATGCGTACATATTAGACGCGTTGCTTTCAGGTCTTAAAGAGACAGTAGCCCTAATAGTAAACATGCAGCCGCTTGTCCTTAAAGGGATTGTGCACCCAAAAATAAACATTTTGTCATTATTTACTCACTCTAATGTTGTTCCAAACCTGTATTTATTTATTTATTGTGCTGAACACAAAAGAAGATATTTGGAAGAATGTGGGTAACCAGACAGTTGCTGGTCCCCATTGACTTCCATAGGAAATAAATATAGAAGTCACTGGGGAACATCAACTGTTTGGTTACCCACATTCTTCCAAATAACTTCAACAGAAGAAAGAAACATATTCAGGTTTAAAACAACTTGAGAGAGTAAATGATGACAATTAACTAAACATTTGGTGAGAACTATCCATTTAATGTTAATAAAACAACATGTGCTTTACAGCTTTACAGGGGGAGCTTTACAGGGGGTATGGCTTATCTAAATTATTTATCTAGATGATTCTAAATGAAGCATTTGTCAGCAGCCATTTCATGCTGTAGCCCAAGACTGGTTTCCCACTGAAGCTAAGCGGGGCTGAGCCTGGTTAGTACTTGGATGGGAGACCTCCTGAGAAAAACCAGGTGTTAGTGTGGCCAGCAGGGGGTGCTCACCCTGTGGTCTGTGCGGGTCCTAACGCCCCAGTGTAGTGACAGGGACACTATACTGACAAAGAGCACCGTCCTTCGGATGAGATTTGGTGTATTTTATACATTTTAAAAAGCAATTTTAACCAGAACAAATCTAAAATGTATTCCCAAAATCGTGCAGCCCTAGTTTCTCTTGATATCAGCATGTTCACAGCTTTTTTTTCTTTTTTTTAGGTATAGTCCTGCTGACTTCAACATGAGCAGAACATGGTAAAGTGAAAAATCAAACACCTGGGAAATGACAGGTATGCACTATGTTTCAGGAATGGCACAAAGGTGTGTGACTGGTTAAGTTTCTGTCTTTAGTTCAGTGTGTTAAATAATGTGCTTTTTTGCCATTTGTTGTGTATCTTTGGAGTGTTGTGTTGTAAATAAATCCAAACAATCAAAAAGCCATTCTTTTTAAAATCTCCTCATTCTTTGTTCACAGTTCCTCATAGGCCCTGAGAGCTCATAATAGGGCCATTATGGGAGGCTCTTTGTCTTTCTCAGGTGTGAAACACTCAATATTCATGGGTGGTTAACGCCTACTCGCATAAAGCTTTCTTACACAAGACATGTCTTACAAATTTTAAATCAATATATTGTCTGATCTGAATGAGTAGTCAAGGTGATTTTCAATTTTCTGTCTTACCCTCTTGCTTGAGGGTGTCAATGATGGCCTTCTGGACAGCAGTCAGGTCAGCAGTCTTACCCATGATTGCGGTTTTGAGTAGTGAAACAGGCTGGGAGTTTTTAAAAGCCTCAGGCATCTTTTGCATGTGTTTAGAGTTAATTTGTTGATTCAGATGATTAGGTTAATAGCTCTTTTAGAGAACCTTTTCATGATATGCTAATTTTTTGAGATAGGAATTTTGGGTTTTCATGAGCTGTATGCCAAAATCATCAGTATTAAAACAATAAAAGACCTGAAATATTTCAGTTGGTGTGCAATAAATCTAAATATATATTAAAGTTTAATTTTTATCATTACATTATGGAAAATAATGAACTTTATCACAATATGCTAATTTTTTTGAGAAGGACCTGTACATCCCTTCCTCCACTCAACAGTCTCTCACTATACACAAATAATCTTTTCAACAGCCTCCTAAGACTGAAACTTAATTAATCATAGTCTAGAACCCTTAATAGATCACAAATGTTAATATACAAATGTTTAACTCAAATTAGACCAATTACAACAATCTAAAATACATTATGCTATGAGCATTTCTAAGGGTATCTTTAATTTGAGTACTTGTATAAATTCTCAATTCACCTAACCTTTGTTGTCCAGACTCTACAAAACTGTCTTAATCTTTAGTCACCACCATGTCTAATGATCTTCAGGAGTTAAAACCATCTTATAGACATATTAGTTCAAAATCAACACTTCTATATTTGTCCTTGCCCATAAGGCAACCAACATCATGTTCCTGATATAAATTAATAAGGTTTGTTACTGTCTCCCCAACAAATAATGACAATCACCTCATGGTCTCAGCTGGCTCTTGAAAGCACATTTCCCATTAGCTCTAAAATAAAATCTATAATTTCCATCAGGGTGATGTCCCCTGGCATAGTTGCAGACTTGTCACAATTGAAAACAAGCCATACAGTTAATGTGGTTTTTTTTCTGGTGAGTGATATAGAGGCACTCACATTTTCTGAGTCAGACCGCCGTAACTCACAGCGCATCTCACCTCTCAATGCTCTGCTGACCCCAGTGGCCTCCAGTAATCAGCGCTCAAATCTCATACCTTTCTCACATAACACCTCCATCCGGAGATGCCGAGTGTTTGTGACCCCCTGCGTTGGGCTGTCCCCTGGCCAGGAAAATCATCCTGTCATTGAGTAGCCACTCATACACACTGGTAACCGCTCTTTCCCATCACACAATCAGTTTTCTTCCACAGAACTCAGCTGTTTTCTGGAGCATAGGAAAGGCACGTTCAAGAGTCACCTCCATCTGGACTGCCTAATAGTGTTAAGGGAGACAGGTTCATAACAACAGTATTTAATCACAAATCTGTTAGACCTGTCCGAATCAACAAAATCTCAGTGAACTTTATTCACATCCGTCTATTCAGTGCACATCTATAGCCATGGTCATAGGTCCTGTGTGATGGTGAAGGCTAAGATCAGACAAAGACGTTACTGGTCCTAAAATAACAAGTAAAAAAAAAGAAGTAACTTCTGTCATTTAAGGTCTACATTCTTATTTTAAAGACTTCTTTAAAGTCATTTAGTTTTACAATCTTAAATATTTAAGTACAAATTGCCCTCTGAATGGCAATGATTTCCTTTAACATGATTTCGTGTGTCTATAATTTTCAACTGAAACACTGTGCTTTACTATAAATAGCTTATTATCATGACAGGCTAAGATAACAGCTTTCTGACATTGAATGAGAGAGAGACTCTGAGGCCTTCAGGACTGGTACACTGTTTCTCATACTAAACATTCTCAACTTTATCTACTTTATCTTTAACTCTAGCCCAGCTTAAGGCATCTTTGCCAGAAATTACATACGTTTTCAATATTAAAATAATTTTATAGTTGTCTTTTGCCCATACATTAGGGAATTTGAGTCTGTCACACTGGCAGTTTCAGCCAAGTCCCAAGCTTATCTTTTGAAACCAAAACATCAGCTTCTAGTTCCTTCATGGTCAACACTACCAAGCCTATTTTTTAAAGCAGATCCCTTTCTATGCATTTGAAGGATAACAAATTTTAAGAATCTATTTTGTTTTAGGTATAAATGATGATTATTGAGTTTCCAGCAGTAGATCCTGCACAACTTGTAAATGAGTCATTGAGACTTTCACCTTTTGTCTTTAATGGCTCTAGGATGGCCCATGGAACCGGAGTTCCTGGCCAGAATCAGCATGTGAATAGTTATGCTGATTCCTAGCTCAGACGTTGAAGCATCAAGATGATTGGATTAGCAATACAATAGAGTGTTATATGCTGATTGGTTCTGGAGCAATCCAGATTCAATACAGGTTTTTTCACTAGAGAGAATCAACTCCTCCCTGCTGTCGCTCCACCCCCAGAAGTCTCCACCTCTATGTAATCCCTCCCCCTTAGAAGGTATATAACTTCAATGTATACTGTTTAGATTCAGACTGATGTTGGAAGACCGTTAGGTCTAGACTGATTTTGGAACCCGCAGCCGCGTGCAATAAAGAAGAACTTCTACTTGAACGTGATCCAAACGTCTCCTGGTATTTGCTTAGAAGAAGAAAAACTTTACAACAGATGGTGCCGTGACCCGGATAGAGCTACTCACAAAGATCTGACTGAGTTCCAGCTTCCTCCAACCTGAATCCAGCAAGCTCAAACAAAGATCTGCTTTCCAGACTGCATCTTTTGGAATCCAGAGCAAAACTTCCAGCTGAACAAAGCAAGGTCTGGTGAGTGCGACTATCCAAAAGAACCTACAATACCAGTACAAAAGTGTGATCCTCTGCGCCGTCAGAGAAGCGTTAAACAGACAGCTGCAAGTTTTGTTAACTAAGTTATCCTCTAAAGTTTGTCTTTTAGAGATGAAAGTTATCCTCTGTTTTCAGGCAGGGAAGAATAGCATTACGTGCTAATATTTTGTTACCCTCTACGTTTGCTAGAGACGATTCATTTCTTTTATTTTGGTTTATCCTCTGCTTTCTTGTTAGGCAGGGAAGATTAGCATTACGTGCTAGTTAGTTTGTTTATCCTTTGTTTCACAGAGAAGGTTAGCATTATATGTTAAGATTTGTGTGTATCCTCTTGCTAGAGAAGGCCTGTCCTTTGTAAGCTAGAGAAGATTAGCGTCATGTGCTAATAAGATTGTACCCTCTGTTTGTAAGACAGTAGAGAGAAGTTTAGTGTTTGTTTGTGTGGTGACACAGAAATTCACAATGTTTAGGAAAAGTACTAGACTGACTACCCCTTTATGGACAGATAGTGAATTCAAGTCTTTGTTATCAGAGCACATGGACTCCATCGTGACTGAGCCAGTCAGATTGAATTTAACAAAGAAATTTGGCATTGATGCAGACAAAGTATGGTCAATTGAAGATTGCAAGAAAGTGTTGGGTGCATGTATCAGGAAGAAAAATGTGAAAGGTATTATATTATGTCACAGAGAGTTTAGCTTATCCATTGTACAAGAACAAGCTTGTTGTATTGATAAGTTAACAGAACAGAACAAACAATTGCATACTCGAATGTCCTGTCTCACAGACAAGGTGGGCCATAACACGGCCTCAACCAAATGTGACTCAGAAGACCAACAGTCAGATGAAAGCTATCCTGATCTTCAGTCTTTGATAGTATAGAGGACAATGTCAATGCAGATGTAAATGCAGTTGAAGTGTGCGTAGCTAGACAAAAGCCTCAGGTAAAAGGGGTTGACACAGTTCCATCTGCAACCTCCGTACTGCAGCCACAAGCAGTCATTTCAACGTTAGCTCCTAAAGATATAGAGAGAATATCTCAGAGCTTACCTCCAGCACGCACAAATTTTTCTGAATTTAGAAGGGCATTGATCAGCAAAATGCGTCTGTATGACATGGCGGTAACAGAAGTCACACAGTTGATGTCACAAATTCTAACTGAATCTGAATTCAACAGTTTTGAATCTGCTGTTACTTCTGAACTGCTACATGCCAGTAAAGAGGAGTTGAGAGAAGGTTTCTTGAAAATTCTAAAGAACATTGTTGGACCACACATGGACTGGTCAAAGCTCACTAATTGTGTACAGAAGAAGGGTGAATCTGTTTGTGAGTACACAGAAAGGTTCTGTCAGTCCGCTGCAGCTTACAGCGGAATTGCAGACACGCCAGAGAAGGTGCTAGGTGATAATGGTCCCCTAGTTCGCACATGGTTTCAGGGTCTTCTGTCAGAACACAAAAATGCATTGCCTTACTTAGAATTAACATGGTCCAGTAGAACCCTGGAAGACAACCTGGACAGTTTAGTCACTTGGGAAAGAGACTCTGATGTCAGAGAGAGAGTAAGAATTGCAGCAGTTACTGTTAAGGTCAACTCAGAGAAGCCAAAGAAACGCAAAAGTCCTAGAGAAGCCACTTGTTCTTACTGTGGCAAGCACGGACATTTTGGAAGAGAGTGTAGAAAAAACAAACAGAATTTTAGAGACGTAACCAATATTGCTCAGCTTTTACTCAGTCTGCTTGCTACTCTGAAGCAGCCGCTGCCCGTGTCATTAAACTTGTGGGGCAACTTGTTGAGATGTTAGCCATTTGGGCTGTGAGTGCTTAATTTCCCCCAGTAACTTACAACAAAGATGAAAGACTTGTTTTTTGTTTAATAGCACAAAAGGAAAGTGACTGTCTCAGTTTTCCTTTGGGGGACACTGATTAAGTAAACTCACAGCCTAAAATGTTATGTTACAGCACAGGCTTCATCAGTAATGGTGTTAGGTCAGACTGTAAATGTAAAAAGCCCTCATGCAGGTACTAATGAATCAAGCAAAAGAAATTGGTTAACGACCCTCACAGCTCCGAATATTGTATTACAGCGTGCACCAGTTACGAACCCATCCTCATGTATGATGTCTGCAATGACTGAAGTTGTGTTAGAGGATGAAGGAGAAATGACTCACAATTGTGTTACGTTTACATACACACCTACGAGGGAAGTAAAAGAAACTCCCATAGAAAATTTAGTTTGAAAATAGTTGTTTTGTTGATGGTTCAGCTCAAGAAACAAGCCGTTAGAACCTAAGTGGTACAGACCACATCGAGTGATGTTGAATACAGCAGCTACAGTATTGTGTCAGGGAAGGAAAACTTGTAAATGAACATGTCACACTGTTCCCCCATCTACAGGGATAGGATAGGACACACGGACAAGTGAGGTGCCCTGGGAAGAACTGAACGCAACAGGCGTTCGGGGGCCAACCCAGGGTGAAGATTTCCCTCTTAGGCCCTTCCCCTCCCCTAGTCCATCCTTACCTCACTGGTTCATAGGTGTCTCATGAATTAAGTATTAGGGAAAGAAGGAACAACAAATAGCAGACTCAGATGGAACAGAGGATACAACCAGTCTTTACAACGAATACTGCTCTGTTGCCGTTTTCTCTTTTGTTTTCTTTCTTCCTCTGTGCAGATGCCACTGGATGACTGTCCCGAGACCCATATGCAATGACCTCCTCACCTGTGTATGAAGCCACAACCTTCCAGAAAACGACTCGATCCACTGCTGAGCCAACTATCACAAAGAAAAAGAAAAAAATACACAACGCAGAGACTCACATACGTTCCGTATGTCAACAGTGGAACCTTCAGTCATCCATCGAACATGATCAAGATTGTCACACTCCTAACCATCATGGACATCGCGCAAAGTGTAGACTCCAGAAACAACATATTCTTAGAGCTAATGAATATGTCAAGAACGCCTTGTTTGCTGGAAAGAACGTTGCATGGCACACGCAACTTCAGCTTCTGCCACAAACAAAGAACATGGCTGCTTTCCAGGACTGACTTGTGCACAACCATGGTGGTGAAAGAACTTTTGGAGCTTTAATCCCATCTCACAGGTTCAATGGATCCAACAGAGAACTTGAACAAAATCCAACAAGACATTCTTGATCTTTCAGCAAAATTCCACCAGATGACTGAAAGGTTCACGAACCCTAATTGCATGTTTGTTTCTGTGTCCGCATGCAATTACAGAAGAACTACACAGATCCGAAGCTACGTGCCTGTAACTTACAAAAGTTACAAGAATGAACTTTTAAGTGTTTAAATTTGTATTTTGTGAGAGTTTTTAAGAACTTTCAAACGGGGGACTGAAGGATAACAAATTTTAAGAATCTATTTTGTTTTAGGTATAAATGATGATTATTGAGTTTCCAGCAGTAGATCCTGCACAACTTGTAAATGAGTCATTGAGACTTTCACCTTTTGTCTTTAATGGCTCTAGGATGGCCCATGGAACCGGAGTTCCTGGCCAGAATCAGCATGTGAATAGTTATGCTGATTCCTAGCTCAGACGTTGAAGCATCAAGATGATTGGATTAGCAATACAATAGAGTGTTATATGCTGATTGGTTCTGGAGCAATCCAGATTCAATACAGGTTTTTCACTAGAGAGAATCAACTCCTCCCTGCTGTCGCTCCACCCCCAGAAGTCTCCACCTCTATGTAATCCCTCCCCCTTAGAAGGTATATAACTTCAATGTATACTGTTTAGATTCAGACTGATGTTGGAAGACCGTTAGGTCTAGACTGATTTTGGAACCCGCAGCCGCGTGCAATAAAGAAGAACTTCTACTTGAACGTGATCCAAACGTCTCCTGGTATTTGCTTAGAAGAAGAAAAACTTTACAACACATTTTTGCATTTAGCACACACCACAACTGTTAACCCTTAAAGCTACTGCTTCTGCTTATTTGATCTTAAATACAAATAGTTATTCTAGTTCTCAATAACGTTTCATTAAAAAAAACATCTACATTTTAGTTGTCAGGTTCTTAATTACCATAATTACCATATTTTCCCTTCTAGGGGTTTACCAATCTGCAATTAGGATCTTCCAAAACCTTTTTTTAAGCGTTTCATTAAAAGACAATCATCTTTTTAGTTACCAGTATTTTACAAATATTTTTCTTATCTGTAATTTTATATTTACTGGTACTTTAGTTCTTTTCCTTTTAAAAGGATTTCCTTACGACATAAATCTTTCAACTTTCTTTTCTCTTTCAATCTTCTTACGACTTCCATCTATCAACTTTCTTTTCTCTTCTCATTTACTTGCACTTTTCACTTTCCTTAGCACTGCATTCACATTCTTAGTTCTTTCTCAGACGAAAACTTTAATATCGTCATTCAAATACTGTTCTACTTTCAAACCCACATTAATACACGTCACTTTCACATTACTACTTTCTTTTACACCTTTCTGGGTGGGCATTTACAGTTACTGCTAAATGACCCAGCTGACCACAATTAAAACACGCTCTGTCCCCTTGCCTATAGTTCGATCACCGTGAGCTTTCTAACAGCTCCAGCTTACTGCACACCCTTGAAGCAGTGTGTCCCAACCAGGAATGCAAACAAAGCTGATAAGCAGTTCTCTGTATTATTTTACAGTCTACCAGTGGCGGATTCAATCACAATAGCCAAATCATTTTCAATATTAATATTGGCAGAACATTCATTTTCATAAGCTGCACGGAAATGCATAAATTGTTTCTAAGTTGTTTTCACAAGGTTTCTGTTTAACTTTAACACTTGTCCAGAGAAAATTATCCCCGACCCATAATTTCCTTTATAAAACAGACAATGTCTTTTGCCTTCAATGACTTAATATCAACAAATGATCCGTCATTGTACATTATTGATTTCCAAAATCTGTCTTTACATCTCTCTAATTCGGTATTATCATCAACAACACTGATTACCATAGCAAGTACACATTTAACATCCGGAAGCCGGGCTGAATAAGCACGCGCTGTTGCTGTACTCCCAGCATAGCTGGAGTCTTTAGGTTCAAAAGACAATGGTTGTCAAACCAAAAATAAACATAATTTCAATCATTATTTTACCACTAAAATATAGAATTCTTCCCCATTTTGCTTAATGAAACATTCATTATCTTTATATCATGTTGATCCCTTTCAACTTACTTTGACTTTAACTTGGCGATCATAAATAGTTCCATACATTTTATCAGAAATGTTATTTTCATAACATACATTTTCAGTTGTTTTCTTCTCATAATGGTTAGTCTGCAGATTCAACAAGTATTATCATTACTGTCTCTGTCCCACTTATCTCTACTGTTTTTACAGAAACCAAAAATATCATATTACTCATATCTCAATCCTTCACAAATACAGCCTTATTGCTGCTTGCTACTTCAACTCTTGTTACAAAAAAAATCTTCTGACATCTAATATCTTGAAAAATAAAAACCCTTTTATCAGTTATATTCAATCTTACTATATGGAAATACATTCTACATCGACTCCATTCTCTTTTATCTGCTTCAAGCCAACAACTCATTGTCTTTTCACATTTTTACACACGTTGACCGCAGACACAACAACTTTTGTTTCTCACTACTCTGTTCAACTGATTCCCGCACCATCTTTAATCTTGTGGTGCTCAATATCATACATTTCTGCCCTTAATTTTTATCTCATTTGACAAAACACCGGTGTACCAAAATTTCGCAAGCTTGCTTTTGAGACATCCCCATACTGGCTGTTTTCTGTTCTCTGTGGATTTCTCTTCAATGCACGTTTTCCTGATCTGTTAGGCGTCCCACACAAACCCGATTTTTCTTTTAACCCAAATCGGTCGGGTTGCACTTAGTGCCCTCCTAATTATGGTTCACCAAAAAATCTGTTATGATTGTTTTGGTTCCCCCTAATTAGCCTCAGCACCCAAAAATAACTTGCTCCGTGGTGGAACAATTAATTTTCAGGTTACCTATCTGTTTGAAATTTCTTGATCTGTCACAGTTCTCAATTAATCCCAGATTATTTATCTGCTTTAAATTTCTTGATCTGTCACAGACCTCAATTAATCTCAGATTATTTTCCCTCGTATCTGTTTGAAATTTCTTGATCTATATATAGATCTCAATTAATCTCAGGTTACGTACCATAGAAACAGCCCTCAGCCAATATGGTTCAATTTCACTCTTCCCCCAATTAAACCGAATCTAAATTACCCTTACCAGAGACGTTGTTTCATGCCACTTGCGGGTTTTTTAGATCCCAGTAGTCGATTCTCCCGGCCCTGATATCGGTCAGCCTCTCTCTCTCAAGTTTACGAGGTAGAGCTGGACCTTACTCAGTCCAGGTGGCCAAACACCGTCCGATCTCAGGTCCAGGAGGCACGTCCAAGGAATCCCACTTCTGACACCAAATTGTTGTGGCAAAAATTCATCAAACAAACATCACTGCGTAAGAGATACTCAGAGTCAAATTATAAAAAGAGAAGTATTTATTCTTGCAAGAATAGGAGCAGTCTAATACACAGTTGTTACCCTGTGCAGAAGAGTGACACACCCTCGGACACTCAACTAGCTTTTATCTCAGTTTCAAGGCCTTCTTCCCCCCAGAGCCTTCCTCCCAGTAGTTTTCCATCCAGTAGTTTTCCATAGACAAGGAAGCCATAACACTAGTTTAGATTCGTCACTAGTTGGCCCACTAAGCCCCCCCTGCACCAAATGGCCTTCTGACATCTAGGTCAGAGGTCCTTGTTCGTCTGTTTTCTGGAGTGTCTCCCCCTTCTGCCTCCCCAGGTACATAAACAGAATCTTCTCTCACTACAAGTGAGAGACACACATGTGACATTCTTTGAATCATCTATATTTTACTAAAGATCAATGAATATCATAAAATTGCCACCACACATTGAAATTCGGTACATCAGCCAGGACAATATTTACAAGACGCTGAAAAGTTGCTGGAGCGTTTCTGAGTCCGAAGGCCATCGCTGTGTACTGAAGGAAACTATCTGGGGTGACAAATGCTGAAATTTCTGACGCTTGTGGAGTGAGTGGTACCTGCCAGTACCCTTTAAGGAGATCCAATATTATCGATACAGTCCTCAATTCGCGGTAAAGGATAACTGTCTGGCACTGTTACGGCGTTCACCTTACGGAAATCGTTGCAGAATCTAAACGTGCCATCAGGTTTAGGAACGAGAAGACGTGGAGAACTCCAGGGACTAAAACTAGGTCTGGCCAAATCATTCTCCAGCAAATAACTCACTTCCTGACGCATAATAGATTTCTTAACTGCATTTACGCGATAAGCATGTTGCTTAATAGGACGAGCACCATTTACAACAATATCATGCTGCAAGACATTAGTTTGTTTAGGAACATCACTAAACAGACAGTTAAAATCAGATATTACTTTAACAATGTCAGTTTCCTGGTCCATAGTTAAATGATTCAGATAAGAGTGAAGATCGTTTAATATCTCTGAGTTGGCTAACCTTGCGCACTGCTGAGGAGCATTGCGAAGCACGACACCATCCTCGTCAGCCCCTGAAACACCAGAAGATGGTATCATCTCTACGGCTATTGCTACAGAAGAGACAGCGGGCCCTGCAGTCTTCTCTGAAACTTTTACCTCAGGCATCTCCCTGGCATGGTAAGCTTTTGACATGTTTATGTGGCAAACACAGGTTTGACATTTTCGATCAGATGTGTAAAGCATATAATCAGTTTCACTCATTTTCTGTTTCACCACATAAGGACCAAAGAAACGGGCCGACAAAGATGATCCAGGAACGGGTAAAAGCACCAGCAACTCATCCCCAGCTGCTTTCTGATGGAACTTGCACTTCATGCCTTTCTGAGCATTTGCAAGAGATTCTTTAGCTAGTGACCAAGCAGTATGTAAACAATCTCGAAATGTACTAACATTATCTTGTACGTTAGCGCTCTGACTCGAATCAGGGTTTAAGATGTATTCTTTAAGAACTTTTAAAGGTCCTCTTACCTGATGTCCAAATACAAGTTCAGCTGGGCTAAAACCAAGAGATTTTCGAACAGTCTCTCTTACTGCGAATAAACCAAGGGAACTCCCTCATCCCAGTCTCTAGCAGTGTCCAGACAATATTTTTTGAGCATTGACTTAAGTGTCTGGTGAAAGCGTTCAAGTGCGCCCTGGCTTTGTGGATGGTACGCACTTGAGACTCGGTGAGAAATTGCAAAAGACTTGAGCACTTGTTTAAAAAGCCTTGATAAAAATTTTGTGCCCTGATCACTTTGTATTCTTTTATTTGAGCTCATTGGGGTATATAAACTTGTTCATGCCTCCTGGAGTGCATCATGGTCGAAAGCCCGCCCCTTTGCGTCGTTGCTACGGACTACGGAGGTACGTCTTGCTTTTAGCATTGCAGTATAGCTGTTTGAGCCTAGTGTTATCCGGTGACATTTGGTGATTTTTATTTGTTCAGTGTGACATTGAGTTACTGACCATCCGAGTGTGTGTGAGGTGCTGCTTACTCCCAGGTAAGTTTAATTCTGTGATTTGGGGCATTGTAGGAAGTTTGGTTTGACTTAAGTTATAGCCATTTGTTTCAGTACGGTGTGCCTCCAGGGCTTCCATCGATGTGGCATCGCAGCTTAACGTAGCCCTGGTCGGAACACCAGCTGTCGCTGTCAACAAGGCTATTAAATGAGTTTTTCGCATGTGCCGTCAAATTATTACTTCATTGTATCATCGGGTATGTAAACCGTTAGATAATTCATTGCATTTTCGGGTAGGTAACTTCTGGACAACCACGTTAAATTGAGGTCATAACATTTTGTTTGTCGTTTTTCAGGTCCTTTTCTTGGACGTTAAGGCGGGCTGAGTGAGAGCAGTCGCTACAAAACAGCCTTTTCCCCATCCTTCGCTCTTTAAGCCACGCTGCTGCTTTTGGCGTTCAGTTTTGTCCATGTTAATGCCTACGTGGGCTTGAATGTTGCTTTTCGCTGTTATTATTAATTTATTTTAGTTTTTGTAGACTTGTTCTGGAGTTATTATTTGATTCTGTCTGTCTGAAACGATCTCCAGGCGTTTTGCAGTAAGTTTGGTGTGAGTTTCTACATTTGTGACAGTGTTTTTTTTTTTTTTGTGTAGATTTTTCTTTAACTGGTGTTCTTCGGACCAAATGGTCCCGAAGCGTTTAAATAATTTTTTTTTTTAAATCATAGCTTCATCGGAATGGTCCGAAATTTGGTAACTTTGTTGGTACTTGGTATATGAACACCCAAACAAATTGGCGACAGGATTTGATTAGTCTAAGTGGTTGTAAAAAAAAATCAACACTCAAGACCTTCGGGACCAAATGGTCCCCCATAGGAAATGAATGGGAAATTGGCAAAAATGTGAAAATACAGAGTTTTTTTGTGCATACAGTCTACAAATCAGCCACGATCCAGAAAAAAAAGCACACAACAGTGAAGGGGTGAATCTATAAAACATCAAGAGTGCAAAACAGACACATCCACACTTACACACACACTTTTATACACATACACACTAATAAATTCAGATTACATAAATCTATTTTGAATTTTTAAAGATCACAGCTTCTTCGGAATGTTACGAAACTAGGTGACTTTTATGGTATTAGGTATGTGAACACACAAAAAATATTGAGGTCATGAACCAAGCATGCTAAGTGGTCATCACACTTCTGCTCTTTGGTCAAAAATGACCCCCATAGGAAATGAATGGGAAATTGTCAAAAATATGAAAACACAAGAGTTTGTTTGTGCATACAATCTACAAATCAGCCAGGATGCAGAAAAAAAGGACTCAACAGTGAAGGGGTGAATCTCTAAAACATCAAGAGTGCAAAACAGACAGACACACACACACACACACAAATGAAAGCTAATTTTGGGAAATTTGTGAAATAAAAGCAATTATTCATCAATGTAAGACATAAAGTGCACATCAATGAAAGCATGAGACTCAGACTGTAAGCATCAAGGTTGTAAAATAGACACACACAAACACACATAGGAAAAATGTGAAACTGTAACAGAGAAATGTGAAAATATGTGAAATAAAATCAATGAATCAAATAAAGGAGAGACACAGGAGTAATATCTAAGGATGAAATTATTTCCTAGTAACATCCAGGGCCGGGTTTCCCGATAACGATGTATCTTAGCTCTTAAGAGCGCTCTCTACGTGCAAGGTTACGAACACTCGCAGCAATTCCACGCACGTTTCCCAAAAATGCACTTAACATGAACGCGTTCTACGTGCTACTTAAGAGTCGCTGTCCATTTGCGAAGTGCTGAAATATAACATTATATGGATTCCTATTCTGAACGTTTAACCTAATAATCGTCATTTGTTGTGGATTAGCAATCAAGACAAGTCTATATAAAGCACCTACAGGCGGAGGTACTGACAAAATGGCTGAAAAAAATAAAAAGATACCTTTCAAAAAGATTACATTAAAGAGTGCCCTTACTTAACAGTGAGGAAGATGAAGAGGTGGAAGAGGAGGACGACGACTAAGATGGCAAGATGGTTTTCGTGCACGTTATTGACAAATTTTTTTGAATTCATCCCTATATTGCCCAGTCTTTGAAGCATATTTTCCACATTACTTCTTTTTTGTTAATTCATTTAATTTAGGTGTGCATTTCTATCTTTTTCTTCCCTTTTTAATTATTTCATTTATAAATTCATGTAAACAAAAAACGAGTAAAATAAAGTGTACAATAAAGTACAATCAAAACATTATTATATTACTTACGTTGCAGTGTTAAATCTAGATAAAAGTGTAATCTGCCGGTTGTCCTGCAGGTGTCCTCATAAATCTGTCTTCTTACGGTGCACTTGGGGATGTACGATTACTCCAGAGCACTCGTAGTTCTACGAAGATTTTCAAGTTCTACTTAAGCTACGATGCTTTTGGGAAACAGACCATAATATTAAGATCAGTCGTACGATCGTTTTTACGATCAACTTAGGCTTACGGTGCTTTTGGGAAACGCAGCCCAGGCCTATTGCAGTACCTGTTTTATAAAAACAAGAAGCCAATGAAAGCATCTGTTGACACACACACAGAGAGAGAGAGAGAGATTAGATCAAAGGATGGAATTCTTCCCTAGTAACCTCCAGGCCTATTGCAGCACATGTTTATGAAAACAAAAACTTGGGGTATAAATATAGCCACTTTGAGCCCAGCCCACAGTTCACTCTCACACAATGGCTAAGAGATATAGTGCTGAGGAGACACTGGTTTACTTACTGCAAAGCAGTGATGATGAGGAAACAGATACAGTCTCTGAAGAGGAAGCTCTGACAGAGGCTGACCCAAACTACACGGAGGAGGATGAGGAGACAGAGGAGGAGGCAGAGGAAGATTTAGAGGAGAGAGAAGGCCATGAAACTTTCCCATCAAAAAACAGGGAAATACTGTGGAGTTCCATTCCTCTTCCACAGACCACGGGCAGAGGAGGTCTGAAAAATTGCCCCAGGACCAACCAGGTATGCCACTGTAAGGGCTGAAGACATAAGGTCTACTTTTGAACTTTTTTTTCACAAGCTCTATGGAACAGCAGCTAATTGATATGACCAATTTAGAGGGGCAGCGTGTGTATGGTGAAGGGTGGGTAAATATTGAACCTACAGAAATCCAAGCATTTATTGGGCTGCTAATTTTGGCTGGGGTTTTGAAATCCCACAAAGAATCGTCTTCAAGTTTATGGGACAGTGAGATGGGAAGGGCAATCTTTCGTGCAACAATGCCACACAAAAAATTCACGCAGCTGACAAGAATTCTAAGAATTGATGACAAGAGGACAAGAGCTGCAAGGAGAGAACACGACAAACTTGCACCCATTCGAAAGGTGTGGGAAGACTGGGTGCGAAGATTACCAATGATGTACCGACCTGATGAAAATATCACAGTTGATGAGAGCTTGGTGGGGTTTAGGGGCAGGTGCCTATTCAAGCAGTACATGCCCAAAAAACCTGACAAATATGGCCTCAAAATATGGGCAGCGTGTGACTCAAAAATCCAGCTACTGCTTAAATGCAGATTTACACGGGGAAACCACCAGGGATGCCACGTGAGATAAACCTGGGGAGGAGAGTGGTCCTGGACTTGGTCGATGGATATCAGGGACATATTGTCACTTGTGACAATTTTTTCAGTTCATACGCTCTGGGCACAGAGCTCCTAAAAATGAAAACTAGAATGATTGGCACAATCCGGAAAAACAAGACAGAGCTGCCAAGTGCTGTGGTCAAACACAAGAGGATGGGCGACACACTCATCTCTGTTTGCCTTTACAGAGACACATGCCATTGTGTCTTACCTCCCCAAGAAAAATAAAAACGTCCTTCTGATGAGCACTGTCCACAGCGATCCTGCACTCAGTGAAAGAGACGACCAGAAACCCCAAATGATCTTGTACTACAACAGGACTAAAGGGGGAGTGGACAATCTTGACAAGGTATTTGCTACTTCATTTTTTATTGATATAAATATACATTATAAAAAATTATGATGATAATAATAAATATGAATAATAATAATAAGAATATATATGACATCCATTGATAGTTCAATCTACTACATGCCATGTAGCTTAGAATTTAAAAAAAAGTTTTTTATGCAAATATTTATGTGTGTGTATATATATATATTGAACTATCCAGTGATAGTTCAATTCTCTTTACATGCCATTTAGCTTAACACACATAATTTCATAAAATTATTTTTTTTTTATTCTAAGCTAAATGGCATGTAAAGAGAATTGAACTATCACTAGATGTCAGCAGTAATACTAATTGTGTATGGTTTTTTGTGATATTCCAGATTGTTGCCACCTACACCTGCCGGAGGAAGACCGCTCGCTGGCCCATGGCAGTGTTTTATAACATTGTAGACGTGTCGGCATACAATGCATTTGTTATATGGAGGGAAGTAAATCCCACTTGGAGGCAGGCCGATAGCTTCAGGAGGAGGCACTTTCTGGAGGAGCTGGGAAGAGCGCTAGTGTGCCCCCTTATTCAATCTAGGAGGCACATTCCCCCGCACCCTAGCCTCTCATGAGCTTGTGAAGAAAGAGCAGGAATGCAATGAGGATGCAGTTTCCTCCACGCCTGGTCCCTCCCCACCTGGTCCCTCCCCAGCTCGTCCATCCCGAGCTGGTCCCTCCCGAGCTTGTCCCTCCCCACCTGTTCCCTCCCGAGCTTGTCCCTCCCCACCTGGTCCCTCCCGAGCTCGTCCATCCCGAGCTGGTTCCTCCCCACCTGGTCCCCTCCCCAGCTCGTCCATCCCAAGCTGGTCCCTCCCGAGCTGGTCCCTCCCGAGCTGGTCCCTCCCCACCTGGTCCCTCCCGAGCTCGTCCATCCCGAGCTTGTCCATCCCGAGCCAAAAGATGGAGATGCAAATGGTGCTTTCCCGCAGGAGTGCAAAACAGTCAACATTTGCTCAAAGTGTCCACATCCCTGTCTGCAAGAGACACTCTGTCATTGTATGTGAAAACTGTAATTAGTTTGTAAATAATATGTAAATATAGTTAGGATATTTTTTATTTCTATAATTTACTGTTTGATAATCATTATACTTTTGCTGTTATTTTAGTTTTTTTTGTTTATAATTGCCGTTGCCAATTTTTAGTTACTGTTCATAATAGCCTATGTAAATAGTATGCAAATAATTTAAATATATAGTTATGATATTTAAAACACCTTTTTTATTTTTCTATTTTCCATTGTTTGATCGTAATTATACTTTTACTGTTATTTTAGTTTTTTGATAATTATTTGATGTTACCAGTTGTTACCAGTTTGTTCATTTAAGTTTTCAGTTACTGTTCATTGAATACTGTTCATTGATAAAATGTTTGTGTAAGATTAATAAAAATATGTTATGACTGAAAGAATTGCATTTTTATTAAGTTAGAATCAAGTTAGAATTAAACATTGGGTAACAAAATGCTTTCCATTTGTTCTCTTTCTAATGCAATGTTCAGGTTTGACTGTATTATAAAGTAAAACTGGCACTTCAAATTACCATTTAAACCAACCAAACAAACAAAAAAAAGACAAAAATAGTCTTTGAGAATCTGTTATTATATTTTAAAATCAACAACCTGAAAAAAAATTGGCAAATATGTGCAAAAATCACTAGAATTCGCAAGCCTTTCTACAGAAAGCTGTAAATCCATCTAGTGGTAAAAATGTGCTATTGCGTGATAAAAATGCTCAGTGTATCCACCAGATGGCACCCATCTCATTTAAAAAATAGTTTTCATGAGGCCTAGGCTTGACTCTAAAATGAAATACAGCTTAAAAAAAATAATAATAATAATTATTTATTACATAAATATTAATTATAAATCATAAAATTCTCAAAACACAAAAAAAGAAAATAAAAAATATTATAAAAAACAAGTAAAATAAAATGTGTATGATTTTTTTTTTAAATAAATATTATTCCCACCCTCCCGGACCATTTTCTCCCGAAGGTCCTAAGTGTGACTCTGAAACGAAGGACACCAGAGGGTTAATGTGTGTTTGCAGTATTCATACCTTGTTTATTTTGAGTATATTGTACATTTGTTTTTCTTTCATATTGGTTGTTTAATTTAGTAAATTGACTTTGAATGTGTTTTCTCTATTTGATTTTGTTTATTTAAATTTGTTTAATTTATGTGTTTCTTTTCTTTCTTTCTTTTTTTTAGGAGCTGAGGGCTTCCTGGAGTGGGCTAGTTGTCTGCTGCATTACTAGCTTTGCTTCACCAAGGGTGTCATTATTGCTGTGTCACTACTTTTGTCATTTGCAGTGAATTTGGTAGGTGTGATTCGGATTGGCGTGGTTTCTATTGTAGACCTGCTGCTTTCACACTAGCCTGCTCCCTATAGGAAGCCCCCAGCCCCTGTGAAGATTTATTGTAAATTCCTTGTTTTATTATAATATTTTTTTTGGCTTTGTTTCATTCAATTCAATTCAATTCAATTCAAGTTTATTTGTATAGCGCTTTTCACAATACATATTGTTTCAAAGCAGCTTTACAGAAAATGCATTTCAAAAATATACACACAAAATACAGTTAGTTAATCATAAAATTTAGGGCATAACATATTGCCGGCGTTGAGTCGTCTCTTCACAGGTGTCGAGTCGTCTCATCACAGGCGTTGGGGCATCTGAAGTCTCCATGAGAGGCTGGATACATAACTGGAGCTGACGAACTCTATTTGAGTTATAGGGACAGGCGTCCCGAGATAACAACAAAAAAGGCAGATGGGAAATAATTAGCGTAGCTGCTGTTCATAATATGAATGCATTTGATCTGATTTAACTGTAGTATAAAAGGTATGAGATGCATTATGTGAATGCTTGGCTAAAGAGATGCGTCTTTAATCTAGTTTTAAACTGGGAGAGCGAGTCTGAACCTCGGACAATATCAGGAAGGCTATTCCAGAGTTTAGGAGCTAGATGTGAAAACGCCCTCCCTCCTTTAGTGGACTTAGATATCCTAGGTACGACCAGAAGCCTCGAATTTAGCGATCTTAAAGAGCGCGATGGATTATATGGCGATAGAAGATCTCTTAAATACACAGGAGCTAAACCATTTAGGGCTTTATAGGTCAGTAACAATACTTTGTAATTGATACGGAACTTAATAGGTAACCAGTGTAGAGATGATAAAATTGGTGTTATATGATCATATTTTCTTGACCTAGTAAGAACTCTAGCAGCTGCATTTTGGACTAACTGTAGCTTGTTTACGGAGGATGCAGGACAACCAGCTAATAAAGCATTACAGTAATCTAGTCTCGAGGTCATGAATGCATGAACTAACTTTTCTGCATCAGAAACTGATAGCATATTACGTAGCTTAGCAATGTTTCTAAGGTGGAAAAAAGGCTGTTCTTGTGACATTTGAAATATGATTTTCAAAAGACAAGTTGCGGTCTAGTATAACACCCAGGTCTTTTACTGTAGAGGATAAAGTAACAGGACGTCCATCTAGATTAAGGTTGTATTGTAAGAGGTTTTGTGGGCAGTTTTTTTGGACCAATCAGTAATACCTCCGTTTTATCTGAATTTAATAGAAGAAAATTACACGTCATCCAATATTTTATATCTTTAACACACTCTGTCATTTCAGATAATTTAGTGTTATCATCCTGGTCGTGATGAAATATATAATTGAGTGTCATCAGCATAACAGTGGAAACTTATTCCATGTTTTCTTATAATATTACCAAGTGGCAGCATATAAATTGAGAATAGCAGAGGGCCTAATACAGATCCCTGCGGCACTCCATAATTTACTGACGTTATCTTTGATTTTTCCCCATTTAAATGGACAAAATGGTAACGGTCTGATAGGTACGATCTAAACCAGCTTAATGCCTGTCCCTGAACACCAGTGTAATTTTGAAGTCGATCTAAGAGTATTTTATGATCTATAGTGTCAAACGCAGCACTAAGATCGTGTAAAACTAGTATTGAGATACAGCCTTGGTCAGAAGCTAAAAGTAAATCATTTGTAATTTTAACCCAGCGCAGTTTCTGTGCTATGATGTGTCCTGAATCCAGACTGAAACTTTTCATAGATATCGTTTTCTTGCAAGAAAGAGCACAATTGAGCAGACACAACTTTTTCTAGTATTTTAGACATAAATGGAAGATTTGAGATGGGTCTGTAGTTTGCTAGGTTATTTGGATCTAATTGTGGTTTCTTAATAAGAGGTTTTATAACTGCCAGCTTGAACGTTTTTGGAACGTGACCTAAAGATAGAGACGAGTTAATAATATTGAGGAGAGGCTCTTCCACTACAGGTAACACTTCTTTCAGTAGTTTACTGGGTATTGGATCTAATAAACATGTTGTTGGTTTAGATGCAGTAATAAGTTTATTTAGCTCTTCCTGTCCTATAGTTGTAAAGCGCTGTAGTTGTTCTTGAGGGGCGATAATTGAGGCTGAATCATAAGACGCTGTCAAAGATTGTACATTTACAATTGTGTTTCTGATGCTTTCTATTTTCTCAGTGAAGAAATTCATGAAATCATTACTATTAAGATGTAACGGAATATTTTGTTCAGGTGATGTCTGTTTATTTGTTAATCTAGCCACAGTGTTAAATAAAAACCTTGGATTGTTTTGGTTATTTTCTATTAGTTTGCGGAGATGCTCAGCCCTGGCTGCTTTTAGAGCCTTTTTATAACGTGACATACTGTCTTTCCACGCGATTCTAAAGACCTCTAGATTAGTTTGTTTCCATTTGCGCTCTAAGTTACGAGTTTCTCTCTTGATAACATGCGTAGCACTGTTGTACCATGGTGCTTTAGTTTTCTCTCTAACCTTTTTTAATCTAATTGGTGCAACAGTTTCTAATGTACTAGAGAAAATGGTGCTCATACTGCTAGTCATTTCCTCTAGTTCACCTGTTAGTTTGGGTTCACTGAGAAGCGGAGATAGATCAGGTAAGCTATTCACGAATCTATCTATAGTAGTTGGAAGGATTGTTCTGCCTGGTCGATAATGCGGCGCAACATGACACATTTCAGCCGTACGTAGTATGCAAGTTACCATGTAATGATCAGTGACATCATCACTTTGCGGTATAATATCTATATCGGTTGGATCGGTTCCATATGATATAATTAAATCTAAAGTATGATTAAGACGATGAGTGGGACCACTAACGTTTTGCTTGACCCCAAAGGAGTTTAATAAATCTGTGAACGCAGCCCCTAACGCATCATTTGTGTTATCAACGTGTATGTTGAATCTCCAACAATTATTGCCTTATCGACATTGACTAATAGATCTGAGAGAAAATCTGCAAACTCTTTTAGGAAATCAGCGTAAGGCCCTGGCGGTCTATATACAGTAGCCAAGGCTAGAGATAATAGGGATTTCTTTCTTACATCTAGGAGCGTAACATTTAGCACAAGTACTTCAAACGAATTAAACCTGTGACCTGTTTTCTGAGTAACATTAAGAATATCTCTATAGATTGTTGCAACACCGCCGCCACGACCAATCAGACGGGGCTCATGCTTATAACTGTATCCTGGCGGAGTGGACTCATTAAGACCGAAATAATCATTTGGTTTAAGCCAGGTTTCAGTAAGGCAGAGTACATCGAAGCTATTATCAGTGACCATTTCATTTACAATAACCGCCTTAGGTGTAAGCGATCTAATGTTTAGAAGACCTAGCTTTAGAAATTGTTTTTGTTCACTAATATTGAGATTTTCTGGTTTAATCACAATTAGATTTTTCTTAGATCCTGCAGTAGATTTATTGTTTGGCCTCACTAAACGAGGAATAGACACAGTTTCTATATAGTGTTTCTACACTGGTACTTATATCAATTAAATTTGGGACAGCAAAGAATGTGATTAGGACTTTGACTTACTAGTCATATGGTGTGTAACGTCTTGGAGATGTTGTCCGACAGAACAGCCGCTCCGATTCTGCTGGGGTGCAGGCCATCAGCACGGTAGAGCCTAGGTCGCTCCCAAAACAGATTCCAATTATTTACAAAGAGCAGTCTCTGTTCATCACACCATGACATCAACCATTCATTTAGTGCAAACAATCTACTGAACCTTTCTTGTCCTTGTCGGTACGTGGGAAGCGGTCCAGGCACGATGATCTTTGCTTCTAGGCGATGTTCTGCGTACCGTCTCGATCAGGCTCCTGTAGTCCTTCTTCAGAACCTCTGTCTGCCGCAGCCTGATGTTGTTCACTCCCCGCGTGCAGCACAACAGCTCCGACGCGCTCGTCACCGTTCAGGATCTCGGGGACCTGCGCAGCGACATCGAGAACACGAGCACCAGGAAAGCAGTGAGTGCGCACCATACCTTTACCTGAGGTAGCGCGGACATGCCGGACCATGGAACTGCCGATGATCACAGCGTCGTCGCGTTCCGTCTCGCGAAGAGGGGAGAAGCGGTTCCGGGTGGAGATCTCGAAGACCGGGAGGGGCGGAGAGGTCCTTGCTCTGGTCCTGGCTCGTGTCTTCCGCTGTGGCATCATCCAGGGTCCATGGTGCTGTGTCGGTGTCGGGGGTAAACGAAACCAGGGGTGCTCGGGTCCTGTGCAGAGAAATACACGGAGTAGAGGAGGCCGGAGTCGAAAAGTTACTAACCACTGACTTGTGAGCATCGGCGCGTGATGCTTCAAGCGCTGATCGTCGGTCTCGCAGCTCGGCCTACCTCCCCAGCAGATCACGGATCTGCTTCTCCACGGACTCCAGCTCCAACCGCACCGAATGCAGCTCAAACGTGTCCTCACCTGCACTCAGAGGTAGACACACATCTGATGTATTCGCCATTATGACAGATGAACAATAAATTAGCAGTGATGCTACCAATATCACTACTAATTTAGGACTGAAATCCTGGATAGAACCCGTATCCTTCCAGTGATTCGAGTGTAAATAAGACGGTTGATAGGCGAGACCACGCGTGCAAATGCTAGCGGGCCAAGTTAACGTTAGAGATAGTAACGGAAGTTCGGAAAGTTGGATATAACCAGCGATATCAAAGCAATCCGATTGTTTTTTATAGAGAGTAGTATCGGAGATATGTTCACACGCTGGAAAAGTAGAGAAACACAACACAACAAGCGATTCGAAACACAGTACAAACTAACAGTTAAGCGATTCGAAGCACAAACACAAACAAGCGATTCGAAACACAAACTCCAACACAACCAAAGCGGTTCGAGACACAGACACAAACTTCAAACACAAACAAGCGACTCGAAGCACAAGCACAAACACAAACTCCAACACAAACAAGCGATTCGAAACACAAACTAACAGTTAAGCGATTCGAAACACAACACAACAAGCGATTCGAAACACAAACTCCAAACACAACCAAAGCGGTTCGAGACACAGACACAAACTTCAAACACAAACAAGCGACTCGAAACACAAACTTCAAACACAAACAAGCGATTCGAAGCACAAGCACAAACACAAACTCCAACACAAACAGAGCGATTTCAGTCATTCGAGTGTAAATAAGACGGTCGATAGGCGAGGCCACGCGTGCAATGCTAGCGGGCTATCGTTAGAGATAGTAACGGAAGTTCGGAAAGTTGGATATAACTAGCGATATCAAAGCAATCCGATTGTTTTTTATAGAGAGTAGTATCGGAGATATGTTCACACGCTGGAAAAATAGAAAAATAATAGTTTCTAAATGAGTGTAAAGAACAAAATCAACGATTTATGAATCAAGTCGACGGAGCTTCAAACACAAACACAGCGCTCACTCGCGACGCATGCGCCTGTCATTCAAATGTCATTCAACCATGACATTTGTTAATTGTTGGTTTTAAATAATTGTTGGCCAACTTCTTTTAGCTTTAATAAATACTTTTGTATGGAAGCCCATGCCTCTTGCCTTTCTAGGTGGAACGAACTTGTGTGCTTTAATAGGGTTGTTTTCCCCATTAACCTGGGGGTGGCGTAGTCACTAAAATTGAGCCACATGCTACATTTTGTATTCATGAAAACAGCAAAATTTCAAAGTGGCTTGTTCGGCGCGTATTTTCCATGTAGCTCCCTCAGTCCCCCTCAGAGAAAATGTCCTCAATACAAATATTGACAGTTTGAAAATGGAAATGTCTTTCAGGTACGTTTCAGAGCAGCAGAAACAAATCCAGATTAATTCAACGGGACCTATTGTGTCGAATTCACAGAGGATTCTGGGCAAAATTAAGCTGAAAGGCTGAATGCTTGCCTGGGTAAATGTGCTATAGGTCATATCCTACAAAACTCATTTCATCCCGATGGACCTTTCAAGCAACAGGGCCCGTCTATACTCAGCCGGCCCTTCACAAAACTTCCTTTTCAAACAGTTCATGCTCCCTGAGACCAAGGGGGAATTCATTGTTCGAGGAGGAAAAGAGGCATGGTGGGCAGAAGAGAGTAGTTGGTGAAAGGGTCCATTTAAAATTGAGAATAAAAGTACATTTGTGAGTGAACTTTGACTAATTATCTTTTAATTGTTAATTTCAGGTGAAGCGATATGTGATGGAGGTACAATCCAGTGGCAGATCTTTTCTGAGACCAATGGTTTGACAGAAACTGACATATCCACAATGACCAGATCAGCTCTGAGGATCATGAACAGAAAAGTATGGAAAACAATGCTTGGGCTGTGGCAGAAGAAGTCAGACTCAGAATTGACCAGTCACCTGCCCCAGCAGGATTTACCAGAGCGTTTACTGAGGAAAAAACAGGTACGGTGTTCATTAATTCCCATTTTCTGCATTTTTTCTCCAAAAGAAAATAAACCTTGGAGGTACACTGCGCTTCAGCCTTGATTCAAAAATGAGTTTGGTGCTCACCATGGAGCAATAACGTAATAAAAGCTCAAATAAAGTAATAAAAGCTCAAACAGTAGAGAGTTGGCGTTGGGTTCAATTCCCAGGGAAAGCAAGAACTGATAAGAACGTAAAATGTGTACATTGAAGTGCAATGTAAGTCGCTTTGGATAAAAGCGTCTGCCAAATGCGTAAATGTAAAACCTGGGCTTTTCAGCTCACTGACTACCAAAGTAAAAGTCTGGTGCACTCTGCAACAAGCTGCTATTCATTCTTGAACAGGGGACTACAGTTCCCTGCCCCAGATGTATTGACTGTGAGAAGTATAGGACCCAATATGTGTGTACATCTTTTTCAGAACTACAGTTCTTCTACAATTGTGAGAATCTACAGCGGTACATGACAAGTGGCAAGACCCAGAGATCAGCTGTTCCAGGCCATAATTACTTTCAGAAGATAGAAAGCTTCATTGACAGACATTTTGAGATTGGTTAACTGTACATGGAGTTCCTCAAAGGAAGTTGCAAAGGTGAGTTTGCCGCATAATTTCATTTGGCTGAATGTTGCTAAATCCATTATTGGCTTTTTCTAGAATTCCATTGTTAAGGGACCAGAAGTAGCATTGTTTATTTACTGCCAAATGCTTATCAAACATTGCAACTAGAAACCAAACAAGGCCTATTTCGGAACTTCTATATTGTCATAACGTTATAAATGATAAATATTTGGATCAGTTAATATAATTAACTTAATGTAGTAAAGTTAATATTACAATCAACCCACCTGTTCGTCCTGTGAACACTAAGAAATAGGGCTGAACGATTAATTGCATTTGCGATAATATCGCGATATGATGAAACGCGATTTTGTAACCGCAAAAGCTGCGATTACACTCTGGTCACGTGACACGCGATAGTAAAGCAGTCTGCACTGCAGATTAAGCATCAACTTGGCATGCTGCGCATAAAGGCCTGGCAGGCTACAGGAAAGAACCGTTTGTTTAAAGGGGGGGTAAAAATACTTAGTTTCAGTCAATCTCATGTTAATCTTGAGTACCTATAGAGTAATAGTGCGTCCTTCATATCTCTAAAAAGTCTTTAGTTTCATCATATTTATAAAATAAAAATACAGCTTTCCGATTCTATCCGGAAAAAGCTGAGGTTGATTCTGGGCGTGGGCGGAGCTATAGAGTCAAGCGGGAGCACGTGATACCGTTGTACTTACATGAATGGGGTGTTTTATCACTGGGACCCGCGCCAGGTTTTAATTGCAACCGGTTTGCAAATCCAGCGACGACCTTGTTAATAAAACATTTGTCACTGAAATGACCAGAACACAAAACCGCACTTGCCACACTCCTTTGCTGTCCCGGAAATACAAACTGCATCCACTGTTCCAGTAACACTGGGTTCTTTGGGAAGCTGAACAAGGTAAACTTTCCCTCACATCCCAAAGCACACTTTTTTGGAGACATTCTTGACATCAACCATTCCTATTTAGCGCTGATGATGATGATTTCCGGTAGTAGCGCGTCGATATGCGCTTGGGTCTATCCATAGACAGTATATAAGAGGGTCTTTCTCTCCTCTGGTCATGTTTCTGGAGAGAAGAAGAAGATATGAATATGTCATCCAGGTAAACATATATGAACTGGTCAACCATATGTCTCAGTACGTCATTGACGCATGTTTGGAAAACCTTGGGAGAGTTGGACAGGCCGAAAGGCATAACCAGATATTCAAAATGCCCCCTGGGGTTATAAATGCGGGTTTCCACTCATCCCTCTCTCTTATGCGGACCAAATGATAGGCATTACAAAGGTCCAGTTTCGTGAACAGATGCTCCCTGCAACCGCTTGAAGGCTGAAGAGTTCAATGGCAAAGGATAAGTATTCTTTACTGTGAAGTCATTCAACCCTCTGTAATCGATGCATGGTCGCAAAGAGCCATCCTTCTTGTCCATGAAAAAGAACCCAGCCCCAGCTGGAGAAGAGGATGGGCGGATGAGCCCGGCTGTCAGAGAATCAGAAATATATTTCTCCATGGCTTCCCTTTCAGGAGCTAAAAGCGAGTATAATCTGCCTTTAGGCGGAGACGTACCTGGCAATAGGGACAGTCATAGGGACGATGTGGAGGAAGAGAAGCACCCCGGGACTTACTGAAAACTTCCTTCAAGTCGAGGTACTCCTTGGGCGCGTTTGACAGGAACTCATCCTGCAATACAGAACAGACAACAGACGAACCAGCAGATACAAGACAAACATCCAGACTGGAACAGGAGTGTGGAACAATTGTGTGCTGGAACACAATGCACAAAAAAACACCAAACTTCTGACAACACAGAACAGAAAAGGCACAGGTTAAGTAGAGTCGTGCTAATAGAGAGAGCGAGAGAGAGAGAGAGAGAGAGGATGTACTCTGAAATACAAATTTGCAAAATAACCAAACTTCAGTTCTCAAACAAAAAAATACTTTAACAAATTGACTAGATTGTTTCAACTTAAATGGTGGAGAAGGTCACGTTAGCTAGGAGCGAATTAACTATCTAAGCAACCAAACTAACCTAGTTAGCTCCTGAGTTATGTGTTTTTGATGAAAAATAGGCTAAATTATAATTCTACCTGACAAAAGGGATTGACCATGTACAAGATTTTATTATTTAGAAAATAAGTAATTTAGCTATATATTTGTACACTATTATTTCCTCTGCGTGTGGGTTTGACTTTTGGAAGCCTGAAGAAAGGCCTGGAATGTTGCTGCAGCAGAAATTCCTATTCTAGTACGTCACACGGTACAAGACCTTTACCCTAAAATATCTATAGGGTGTGTTACCATTTTTGGAAAAGGATGTATGGTATATTTGTGTGAGCTGAGCAAAGGTCTGAAGTTATCTTCTGCAGGAGATGCACGGCTTTGTTGTAAAATAAAGTCTAATATTTCTGGCATCAAAGATCTCTGAGAAGTGGTTTCACAAAAGAGAGAAACCACCACAGATGTAAGTGCAACAAGCATCACCACAGATGAGCAGCTGAGCATCTATTCATCAAGCCAACGTGCAAACTATCGCAAATCAAAGTGTGTATTAAGCGTCTGCGACTTACTTTCAATCATCTTCATTAAAAGTAAAGAAGCGAAATTATCTTACCAGTGCTGTTGCCGCTGTCTCCTATTGCGGTCTTTGATTTCGCAATTAGCTGATGATCAATAAAATTGCTTCCGGTGACGTGAACTCTGAACGTTAAATCTGCATATAGCGCATGAATTGAAGATCGGATTTATATCTGTTTTGCGAAAACACATTTATGCGACCAGGTGTAAATGGAATCTGTTTCCATTTACTGGGTTCTGTTCTGTGGGAAGGTTATGAAAAGTGCTCACATCCTCTGCACCAGCCTGGAACATAACATTTATATCCATTATCGCTATTGTCCTTGCTTGCTTGCTTCACAATACCTGCAGAACTTCTGATGATTCGGCTGTGAAGGTCCATGTTAACCCTCTGGGGTCGGCAATCACGCCGGCGTGATTTGCGCGTTTTTTTTTACATAGCAGCTAAATAAACTTAATATACTCCGTCAAATATGGTCATACAGACTTAATAAATATGAAAAAATAATCTGTGAGATGTCTATCTATTTTGTATGTGTCCACTTACAATCAAAACAAAACGTTGTGTGCTTTCTGTCTCTCCGTCTCATGAACTTTTTTTTTCTTGAGCACTCTTTAAACATAAACAAAACTCAGTGAATACTTGTCACACATTTGTGAGCTCTATATATTTATAAACATTTAAGTGTGTAGTTTGAAATGATCTGATTCAAAACGAAAACAAATATTCTCTGTTTAAGTAATTTGTATAAAACCAACAAGATATCCAAGTTCTCTAATCCTTCCTCATTAGTTTTAATGTGACCACACCCACACGCGCAAAACATATAGAGATGCAAATCGTCCACGCGTCGCGCGACCGCGCCCATTGCATCAACAACAAAGCGCCGCCAAAATTCATCAGTCCTGCAGTCGTCGAGTTTGGAAGACATGCTGTGAGATTATTGGATTTACCGAAGAAGAAGAACGCGATTTGAAGACAAGAAAGATTTTAAGGTAAGAAATAATTCTGAATTATATTAGTTAGTATTGTTGCATAAACTTCACATTGCAGTCGAACTGTTGCTCGATGCTTCAGTGAACGTTCTCAGTCGCGCTGTGTGTTTGATAGGATGGATACCCGACCCGAGCCCACATCAGCGCAGCATTGAACATTTTATCTTATTATGTAGGTAGCCAATGTGCCTGATGCTTTCACTTGATGCAACGTTCGTTTTTTGTGATTAAAATACATGTAAAATATTACCATAACATCTGTCTTCCTGTGTGCGGAAATTTGTTTATGTAGCCGTGACAATGAGACACGTGCATGCGCGCCAAGAGCCTTGTTGCTCTGCGCGCTGATGCGCTCATCTGTGGACATTTCTGAATAATTTCCACACAAACAAACGTACATGTGTAATTAGTATGAGAAAAAATATATATTTATGCCTATCGGACGCGGGCCGGGCTCGGACAGAAAAATCCGCAAAACGCCCCAAACATAGGCTTCATGTTTTTACTCCAATCTCATTTCATAACGTCATATGAAATGTATATATATGTATGTGTATATATATATATATATATATATATATATATATATATATATATGTGTGTGTGTGTGTATATATGTGTGTGTGTGTATTTTATAAATTTTAAAAAGCAATTTTAACCAGAACAAATCTAAAATGTATTCCCAAAATCGTGCAGCCCTAGTTTCTCTAGATATCAGCATGTTCACAGCTTCTTCTTTCTTTTTTTTTTAGGTATAGTCCTGCTGACTTCAACACGAGCAGAACATGGTAAAGTGAAAAATCAAACATCTGGGAAATGACAGGTATGCACTATGTTTCAGGAATGGCACAAAGGTGTGTGAC
>JARPMJ010004182.1:0-80254 GCA_033366665.1 Phoxinus dragarum
CATTTAGAAATAAGATCGAGTGGGTGTTTGAATCGAGATCACAATCTTTTTACGATCTATAGTGCAGCTCTAGTCTGTAAGAAAATATTGTAAAATATTGGTAATTATATTAAGTTAAAAAGTTTGGATGCATTTACTTGAATTGGTCATTTTTTACTATTTTTAAAAACAATACATTTTTCTTCGTCCATATGGTTTAGGTCGATTACATCAACTGAAGAGAGGGGTTATTTCAGATGCAGAGACATCATTCTGATCTGATATGATTTTTTTTTTTTTATAGCATGCAATGATTTACAATGACAACAAGGACAATTGTTAAAGAAAAATTGGTCAGTTTTAATTTCATGTCTTAAATTTCTTAAATATGCCTACATGACACAAATAATAATAATGTCCTTATATTCATCCTCATCATGATGAGAAAGATTCACACTTTGTCCTACTAATGGCGTATCCCTCAATGATCTCTGACCAAGTTTCTATCTCAGTGTCTGTCGTCGGCAAACACACACCCATGAACACACACACACACACCAATTACGGCCCAGTAGTTCCTCCCAGGTGAAGTCCAGGCCCTCTGGTTTGTTAGGCATCAGAAGCGTCTCTGTGACTATGTGCTCTCCAGACACGTACTAGCATACGGCTCTCAATCGCGAGTGAAATCTGGCAGCCACTAAGGAAACAATGACAATAGCCTACGCAAGTCCCACAGAATAGATGCAGAGAGCAATCTGGCACCGTGACAGATCACTTTCACTCGCAAGTTTCCGCAAAAAGACAAAGTCAGGACACTTTTGTATCCAAAGTACCAGCAGTTTGTGAAGAGATAGAGCTAGAACACCTACAATAAAGAACTGGAAGCAAAAAGGACTGTTTTGTTCAGGGAACTAGCTGGCTTGGCAGGCTTGCGTTTGAATGAACTGTTGATATAAAGCCGGACCGAGGGGCTAGTTCGAAGATTAGCGCTGCACTCACACACAAAAATACCCTGGCATTTCCACTCGACATCATGAGACGACAATGTCACCTCTGATCAAATATGCACAACAAGGAAGAAACAAAGATCACCATTCCTTCCTCAAAAAAACAACAACTATGAAATAATGAATCTGACCAGACTTAACCCATAACCCAAAAATAACAATTCCCCCCCAAATAAAACTTCTGCCATCATTGACTCCTCAACCTGTATGAGTTTCTATCTTCTGCTAAATATTTTTTTTTTGAAGAATGCCAAACTGGTCCCCATTGACTTCCATGGTATATATATATATATATATTAGGGCTGTCAAAAGATTAATCGTGATTAATCACATCCAAAATAAAAGTTGTGTTTGCATAATATGTGTGTGTGTACTGTGTATAATTATTATGTAAATACACATACATTCATGTATACATTTAAGAAATATTTGCATTTATATACTGTATATACATTTAATAATTTATATTATATATAAATATTTTATATATAAATATAACCAATTTTTCTTAAATATTTACATGATTGTGTGTGTTTTTATATATATATATAAATAATTATACACAGTATACACACATATATTATGTAAACAACAAACTTTTATTTTGGATGCGATTAATCACGATTAATCTTTTGACAGCCCCTAATATATATATATATTAATTTATTTATTTTTCATATATGGAAGTCAACATCTCTTTGATTACCAGTATTCTTCAAAATATCTTCTTTTGTGTTCAGCAGAAGAAAGAAACTCATTCACATTTAGAACAATTGAAGGCGAGTAAATGATGACTGCATTTTTATTTTTGGGTGAACTATCCTTTTAAGTTAAAACTCATCAATTTCCTCTATTCAAGGACGCCGTGGCCTAGTGGTCAAAGATCTCGGTTGTAAGTTAGTTTACGCCGCAGCAAAGGTCCATAAACTACCAGCATTATGGTCTTGACCCACTTACACAGATTACTCAAGGGGAAGTGTACAGAAGAACATAAGCTTTTGTGAAGTACACTTTAGCATACTTACTAGTAATGTTGAATGTAATGTTTTCAGACACATAATTGCACGCTACATGAAATTAAATGAAAAAGCTAGTTGAATTATTAAACGCAATTAGTTAAGTAGATCTTAAATAGATCTGATTTATGTAATTTAAAAATGTCTCTTATAGTTAATTAATTTATAGGTAAATTGCGCAGCCAAATGTACAGACAAGCATTTATAATCAACTAAAATATATTTGTATAGCCTACACGTATTTAAATTAAAAAATGTTTATGAATTTGCAATTTAGTACATTTAAAATACATAAACAGTACATGTAATATCGAATAACACTACAGTTAAAATTGCAATTACTTCTTTAAAGCACAATAAAAGATTATTAAAACATATGATTTAAAAATTAACTTAGGGTAAAACTTTCAATTTAGCACGATTACAAAGTGTACTTTTTAAAAATGCAGGCTATTTAAACAGTCATAAAAGTGTATTCTCTTTAATTAGCCTTTTATTTCAGTAAACAATAATATACACTGTAAAGAATAGCATTATGACAAGCTTTTACATTGCTTTAACTCATCAAAATAAGAGAAGCAATTTTAAACTTTTTAAGTTATACAAGAGTAGGCTACTTAGTAAAACTTACTAAAATAAGTTGAATGTAATTAAGTTGAAATTATTAAAACATCCAACTTGATTGTACTTAAAAATTCAAGGCAGCAACTTTTAATTAGTGTAGTATTTCCCCCCCTGAAAAACATACCTTTTAAGATTTGAAGTAAACTACAAGTGCACGTGAGTCAACACAACCAAGCACACTTGTTTTCATAAGGAATGTCTCTACTAGGTTGGTAAAGATGGCTTATGCATGAATTAATGCATTAAAAGCATGACTTGCAGCAATTATAGTGAGAGTTGGAACACTATAGTAGCACATAGTAGTCACAGTAAGCTGTAAACATGTGAATTACCTGACACCTGAAAAGACTGAGTTTCGAGAGACATCAGTGAAGGTCATTTGAGCAGCTGTCAGCACAGCACAGCACAACTGAAGCTAGAGGAACTTTTTACTGCTGTGATGTAGTAAAGTGGTCATTCTCACAGCAAAAAGCATGGCCGACTGAGCTGGTTTAACTTGGTTTGTTGTTTTGGGACAAATTGAGAAGGTTTGAGTCATCAAGAGATGTGCCATGCTGGTCTACTCTAACTTTTGTTTGAGAAGTACGCCTGAAGGCTACGTCGCGTGAGCTGGACAGGGTTTCTAACAGCACTGACACATGTTAGTGAATGCGTTTATGTTGTGTAGAGTGAAGTTGAGTTACCTTGACCGAGTCCACGGGGTACATGACTGTGTGCTCCAGCACTCCGGCCACGGCGCCCGCTGTCATGTGCGTGCCCAGCGACGCGTGAGCGGGCAAACTCTCGTAATCCGCGTCGTCCTCCGACGCCCCGCCGTCGCTGTTCACCTCCGACATCTCCACACTCGCCAGGACCGCGTCGCTGCGCAACTCCATGCGCTGGAAGCGTTAAACACACGCGCGATACGCGGAGATGTGAAGCGGCGACACGAGCGCGCTCATCACTATCACCACCACTGCCGACAACGTCATCTCAGCGACGCCGTGATGTCATCGTGACGCAGCGTGCGCGCGCCAGACTGTGAGAGCGGTAACGGGTGAAGGTGGGGCTCAAAGCTGATGTTACCAATAAAAAGTACATTGGTCTGGGAAAGTTTTTTTTGAGTGATTCTTCTTTTCAGGAGTGTTTTCTACCTTTTTTGGAATTGGTCTGTGATTACGTGTAAAGTTCACCCAAAAATGAATCAATTTACTCACCCTCGAGTTGTTCTAAATGTATGTGAGTTTCTATGTCTTCAACACAAAAATAAGATATTTTGAAGAATGTTGGTAATCAAAGATATTCTGGTCCCCATCGACTTCTATAGTAGGAACAAAAATACTATGGAAGTCAATGGGGACCAGAAACTGTTTGGTACTGACATTCTTCAAAGTATCTTCTTTTGTGTTCAACAGAAGAAAGGAACTCATACAGGTTTGAAACAACTTAAAGGTGAGTAATGATGACATAATTTTATTTTTTGGGGTGAACCTCTTTTGGCAAGTCTGAATGGATTTAGAAATACGGTTCATTCGGGCGGTTCGTTTCAGTGAACGCGCGCGCGTGTGTGCGTGTGTAATATTATATAAACTAATTAAACACAAACTTTTCTAGTCCTATCAATAGACAGCACTATTTAGTTACGATGGTGATTCCGACATCCCTTCCTAATATAGTTTGAGTTCTAAAACCCCTTCATATTTTTGTTTTAAAACAAGCCATTTGTGTAGCCTAAATCATTTTGAGAGAACCATTCAAAAGAACCGATTCAACAGAAAGATTCGCTCAAGAGAGTCAGATCTTTTCTTTCCTAAACAAAGCTGGCATTCTGTAATTATGTCTGTAAGTATTCAGCATTTCGCTGATGTTAATTGCAGCTCTTATGATTGACATTCCGCACATGATATCTTAGATATTATTGCTCCATCTGTGAGAGTGCGATAGTTTAGGTGTGTCTTTTCTCAGTTCACCATGTTCACTTTATCTGCTCACTTTGAGACTATGATACAGGGAATCTGGGTTTCACCAGACGTCCTCCTAACTCTCACACACAAGAAACATTTTAATATGGCAGTCCCGTTTGCGTGTGTGCTCTGTGCACTTAAGAATGAGTTCAGGGATGAAATAATCACACTTGTTAAAAAATACACTTCAGCATAGCTACTTTTAAAAAGAGTAGGCTACTTATTATATAAATCATATCGCCTACTTTAAAAGAACATACAAACTAAATTAAATGTTTTTCGCATATTTACAATTACATGAAAATTTATTATAGATTAAATATAGCTATATTAAAATCAATTAGTTGAACCAAGAGTGCTTTTTTGACCCACTTAAGAATGACACATATTTATATGAAATTTCATATTTCCAAATCTCACTATGACTATTATTAACTACGACTTTTGCCTCAATAAACTCCTAATTACTGTTTATTAGTAAAGTTTAGGTATTGGGATTAAGGGATATATATGATCACGCAGAATATAGCATTAATATGTGCTTTATACGTGCTAATAAACAGCCAATATCCTAGTAATATGCATGCTAATACTATAATTGCTTATTCAATTGTCTTTGAAATATGGTTAAAGTGTACAGCCGAATGTCCTGACAAACATTCATGGCAAACTAAAATATACTTTACTGTAATTTCTATTGAAACTTTTATGCCATGTATTTAAATATATTTGTAATTTAGCACATTTCAAATATTTTTATTGTAATATCAAATAACTCACTACAGTTAAAAGCATAATCAGTAGCCTACTTTACATGTATCAAGAGAGATTATTAAAACATGATTTAAAATATAGCCTACTTTAAAGTAAAACTTTTAATTTGGACCTTTTATTTCATTGCAATACAGTTTTTTGAAAACAAAATGACTTTTAAGATTTGAAGTGCACATTCAATACTATTAAGCGCACTTCTTTTTCACGAGGGTAGACAGAATACTTAATATGCTTCACTGTCAAATGATCATCAACTTTACAATATTAGTGGAGTAATATCGTTGGCTTTTAACAAGTCACATTACTTCTACCGTAGCAATGATCCTCATCAGTTCCTCATGTGAGCAGATCTTATGATCCAGCCAGAAAACATGAAGCAAACAAGCAGAGCATTCAAACGCTGTTACACACACACACACACACACAGTTATGGATACATCACTTATTCATTTGGATGCGTCATGCTTGTAAACACAAGCTCATTCTCATATCAATTTTCAATACAATGTGAGTATTATTGACACACACACACACACACACACCTCCAACTGAACAAACTATACGTTAGTGTCTTAGTGTTTTTTAATATGGATCCGTTGAATCATTCATCATGAGGCATATTGTATATCTGAGAAGTTTGAGATGTGTTAGGGCTCAGCACGTGTTTGGTGTCGAGCTCAGCGACTGTAGATTAGACCGAGGGCGGCTCCGAGAAACGCCTGCGTCTGAGATATGCTTCATATGATTATAATAACGTTCGTTTCAGACACACTCTCTTTGTTCACAATTACTTTTGAAGAGTCATCCACTGAAAATGCTGAACATTAAGGAAGTGCAAAGTTCAGTTAGCTAAACCTTTTATGTTGAGGGGAAATTATTGTGTATAATTTTTTTTTTTTACTTTTGATAATTGAGAACTATAGGGATAATTAAGTTTTAAAGAAGGGTTAATTTCAAAACTCTTACATTTACAGAATTTAAACAAATACATTATAGCGCATGTGTTCGGATTGTCTTCCCTTGTGAAAAAGAAGTACACACTATCAACAAGACACAAGATTAATTATCACGGAAATAAAGAATATACTTAAGTGTGAACTGAATGTCATGATTTCAGACGATTAACTGCATGTTAATTAAAAGTAATGAAAATATACTTAAGTAGCCTACATGACACACTTAAGTATAGTAATTACATTTTAATAATTTCATAATTACACCTATTTGAAATATGGTTAAAGTATAAAGTGCAAAATGTAGGCTACTGACAGTTTATGGTAAATTAAAATATACTTTACTGTTATTTCTACTCAATCTTGTGTCATGTATTTAAATTAATTACACATTTGTTGATGAAGTTACAATTTAGTAAATTTAAAAAATATTCATTTTAAATGTAATATTGAAAAAAATTAGTATTTACAATCAAGTACGTGTGCGTCAGTATGTCAGTCAACATTTCTTTTAAGAACGACAAAGGATTGTTAAAACATGATTTCAAATTAAGTAATTTGACATAATTATAAAGTTAAAAGTGTTTAGATTTAGAGAGAGAGAGAGAGGGGTGAGTGAGAGAAAGATAGGGGCGATTGAGAGAGAGAGAGAGGGGCGAGTGAGAGAGAGGGGGAGTGAGAGAAAGATAGGGGCGATTGAGAGAGAGAGAGATGGGGGGAGTGAGAAAGAGAGGAGAGAGAGAGGGGGGAGTGAGAAAGAGAGAGAGAGAGAGAGAAAGAAAGAAAGAAAGAGAGTGTGAGAGTGAGTGAGTGAGAGAGAGTGTGTGAGTGAGTGAGAGTGAGTGAGTGAGAGAAAGAGAGAGAGGGAGAGAGAGACGGGTGAGTGAGAGAAAGATAGGGGAGATTGAGAGAGAGAGAGAGGGGCGAGTGAGAGAGAGGGGTGAGTGAGAGAAAGATAGGGGTGATTGAGAGAGAGAGAGAGGGGCGAGTGAGAGAGAGGGGGAGTGAGAGAAAGATAGGGGCGATTGAGAGAGAGAGGGGGGGGAGTGAGAAAGAGAGGAGTGAGAGAAGAGGGGGGAGTGAGAGAAAGATAGGGGCGATTGAGAGAGAGAGGGGCGGAGTGAGAAAGCGAGAGAGAAAGAGAGAGAGTGTGAGAGAGAGAGTGTGTGAGTGAGAGAGAGAGGGAGAGAGAGAGAGAGGGGGGGGGGGGGGGGGGGGGGGTTGTATAACAGAATTTTGGACAATAGCACAACTAAATATTTATCAAAGCCACCTTTTTCCACATGTGACTATTTGGACCTAAAGCTGATTGTCTCTTTTCACTGCAGTGAATGTTTGTGTTCGTACAATTTGAAAACGTAAGCTTTTTAGAAAAAAAGCAAGCATGAAAATCCACCCCTAAACACACCCGTCACAGGGGTGTACAGATCACCTGAACTCACACAATACATCGCTATGAGATCTTGACAGGGACTAACAAAGCTAATGTTTTCGCTTCGGACACATGAAGACCACATGTTTGCTCATTCAACATGTGCTCAGGTTTGTTTAGTAACATAAGAATGATAAAACAGGGGTCAGGAACTCTTGACCGCTCCGAGAGAAGTGAAAACGAGAAGGGGTCAACCTCCCCGTCCAGAGGACATCGTAAATAAGTCCTCCGGGTCAGTCACTCGTCTTCTAGTCAAGGGTCTTCCAGCACAACACTGGGCTTTTCACTTCCAGAGGAAAAAACACAGAACACCTTTTTAATTATGAATCTCTTTATCGTCGACAACAGCAACATTAAAGATCTTGATGCTTCTTCAACAGCTTGTGTGAATATGGTACTTGTGTTTTCACAGATACCAACAATATACAGCAATGACTGACCACACAAAGAGAGGCATCATCCGCAAGAGGACTTCTGTAAGAAAACAAGTCGAAAACGGAGAATTTGCAGTGAAATGCACAGACCGACATTCATCCAGGGCACTGACTACCTCAAACATTCCCACATGGCTTTAAGATGAAGTTTCGTCCTCATAATACATCCTAACCAAACCACAAAAGCCAAAATGAGGGGTTGTTTTAACCCATGGTTGGGTCAAAAGTGGACAAACCCAATCATTGGGTTTCAAAATGTAAACTAACGTTTGGGTTTTCCCATATTTGACCCAATCCTGCACTTTTAGGAGTGTGGTACCTTGAAAAATTCTTTCTCTTTTTAAAAAGAAAGTTCACTCAAAAATGAAAAAAGTCGTCATGTTGCTCCAAACCTGTTGGACCTTCTTTCTATGGATCAATAAAAAAAAAAACATTTTCATTAGTGTCTTTAAAGTGGCTCATGCACTATATTATATTCTGAAGTCACATGATAGCTTGTGTGATACACAGACAGAAACGACTTCACACACACTTACTTTGAATATAACCCAATGGTCAACTGTGCTACGATGAGCTTATTCGATCCATTTTAAATCTTAAAGCCAATTCTCTGTCATCGCATGCTAAAGTGTGATCAATACATTTCTCAGAATGGATGTTTCTCGTGGTCACATGGTTTTGGAGGAACATGAGAATGAGTGTTAATTGTAAGCTGAAAGATATGATCTAACCCCTAAGACAAGAAAACATGAAATATATTGCACCGATTCTCATCATAGAGTGTTTAAATAACATTTACAGCTTCACCTCCATGTGAAGTGTGATGGCGCATACACACACATGCTCACAATCATATACACTCACAGACCAGCAATAAGCAGTACCCATGATGAAGCAGTAACACTGTCATATTTACCACTGAACCCACGTCTCCGTCTACCTCAGGATGTACAGAGTGCTTTTGAAAATAACACGGCTGCTGGATATATAAAGTTGCTCTTTACATTTCATGGAAAAGTGTTTAGGTAGAAAAAAAGGTGACCAAAACGTAGTACTTTCTGAATGTGCCCATTTGCCATTCTAAAGGGATTTCAAGACGAGTTAGCGTTCGATCATGATATCAAAGAGTCCAACTTCAGGGTCTAAAATGCGTCCTTTAAAATCGGTCCGGTTCTCTTTGGCACAACCAAATCATTTCAGAAATGTTCAATTATGCGTACAGTCTTGAGTTGAGGCAGCAGCCGGCTTGTCTAAACTGTGATGTACATCACGTTCAGTGTGTGAACCCCACACACACACACACTCGATGCCCCTGACCTCTTTCACATTGATAGTGACATTGAAAATCCAAAAGGCAGCCTCACACAATAAATAAACAACTATCAGCTGCGGTCTTCACATTACAGTAAACCTTCACTGGTCTCGGCTGGAAGTGTCATGCAGAATCCCTTGCAAATCATTCTGGGAAAATGCTAAACTGGCCAATGGGAGGGCAACATGATGACTGTAGGAGAGGGACTTGTTTTTGACGAGTCTCCTCCTCCTGTGATTGGCCAGTGGTTTGACCCTATAGGGGCACAGGGAGGTCAGGTGACCCCAGGCCCTCTTCCAGCCACTGGACGTGGAGAGCGGAGCGGCTGTGAATGCGTCTCAGACGGAGCAGGTAGAGGAGGATGGACAACACCACCACCAGGAAGCAGGCCAGGAACAGATAGTGGTTGTTCATGAAGGAGAAGCTGTGATGCCAGCGAGAGTGAGAGCCCTTCAGACTCTCCTGCTGGATGTCCCTGAACAAACCAAAGACACATTATCAAAACAAGATCCATGCATTATTTAATCAGATCTACACTAAAGTTTAATGTGATTTTAGGAGTAAATATGGTTAGTAGTAATACACAAAGTTAACTTAAAATAGCCTACTCTTTATGGCTCTATAAAATGTGACCCTGGACCACAAAATTGGGTCTTATGGGTAATTTTTTTTTAAATTGAGATTTATATATAATCTGAAAGCTGAATAAATAAGTTTTCCACTGATGTGTGGTTTGTTAGGATAAGACAATATTTGCCAGAGATACAACTATTGAAAAAGGTGCAAAAAAATCTAAATATTGAGAAAATCTCCTTTAAAGTTGTGCATTTATGTTCACGATTGTTCTGCATTCACTCACACAAATAAATATTTTATATATTTAAGGTAGGAAATTTACTAAATATCTTCATTAAACATGAACTTTACTTAATATCCTAATGATTTCTGGCATAAAAGAAAATCTATCATTTGACCCATACAATGTATTGTTGGCTATTGCCACAGATATACCCGTGCGACATGTGACTGGTCACAAATGTGTAATTAAATCACAAAGAAAAAAGATTTTAAAACCACTGCATGTTATATTATTAAGGGGCAAAAACCTAGCATTGCATGTCTGTCTCTGAGACGCTCATATAAGAAAACGCCACGTCAGGGAAAAGACAGCTGGAAGATGCTAATTTACAGGGTTATAAAACCATACACATTTAATGTTTACCAATTCTGTTAGCTATTATTTTAATATATATCCTATAATTTTACTAGCTGATGTTGCAGAAAATACTGAAAAGTAAAAAAAATACATAATTTATTTTTGGATGTTGGATACAATTTAAAATAACTGTTTTCTATGAGAATATATTTTAAAATGTAATGTATTCCCTTGTTGGCAGAGCTGAAGTTTCATCATCATTACTCCAGTCTTGTCACATGATCCTTCAGAAATCTGCTCATTTGTTGCTCAAGACACATTTCTGATTATTATCAGTGTTGAAATAAGTTGTGCTGCTTAATTTTGTGGAAACTGTGATACATTGTTTTTAGGATTCAGAAAGTCCAAAAAACACAACATTTATTTGAAATATTCTATAAATATTTACTGTTTTAATGCAAACTACTTTTAATGCATCCTTGCTGAATAAAAGAAAAAATAAATGGCAGTTTTGAACAGTTTTTCTGTATACAAAATTACTATTGTTTTGGTATCAAAAGAAAAGAAGACTCAAAACAAGTCGAATCGAGGCCAAAAGTCGAGGCCTGGGTCCTGCTTTTCTATGCATTTTGTGCAAAAAACATGTAGCTGTAGTTTGAGCTTTAACCAAATCATTTTGTCAGCTAAAAAGCTTAACCAAGTTAAGCATTTTGTTCTTACCTCATATACCTGACCCTGGATCACAAAACCAGTCACGAGTCGCACGGGTTTATCTGTGGCAATAGCCAACTATACATTGAATGGGTCAAATTGATTTTTATTTTATGCCAAAAATCATTAGGATAATAAGTAAAGATCATGATCCATGAAGATATTTAGAAAATGTCCTACCTGTAAATATATAAAACATGTATTTTTGTGAGTGAATGCAGCACAATCGTGAACATAAATGCACAACTTTAAAGGAGATTTTCTCAATGTTTCGATTTTTTTGCACCCTCATTCCAGATTTACAATAGTTGTATCTCGACCAAATATCCTCCTATCATAACAAACCATACATCAATGGAAAGCTTATTTATGATGTATAAATCTCAATTTCAAAAAATTGACCCATGTGACTGGTTTTGTGGTCCAGGGTCACATATAAAAGGTACATCTAAAGTCATCTAGGGAAAAATATTGTACCTTAGAGGTAGAAAACGTGTGCGGTACAAAATGGCTCCTAGTGTCCACTGCACTTCTTTGTCATACACCAGCAGAGCCGTCCTGAGGTTCTCGTACGCCGCAGGAAACGCGAAACCTGAGTGGAGCACCTCGTACATCCACGCAGACTTGAAGCACTGATACCTGCAGGAAGACACGAGCGGCACATTTATTCCTTTTTCAAGAGCGATCACTGAAATGATGTACATATTACTGATGTTTTCTCAGCAGTTTAAAGGAGAATACTGTCTGGATGAAGGTTTTGTATTTTAAACTTACTTCAATCTATGCTGGTCAGCATGTGAGGCGTAAAGACCTCGGTCAAACCGCTCTTTCAAAGTTTTCCACTGGGTGGCGCAGTAACTCTGAAATTAAATGGATCAGGTCAATAACTTTAAAAACAAACAGCATCAGATACTCCCTGAGTATAAAGTCCCTGATGGACAAAATCAAGTCCCACCTGACATGTTTTCTTGCTCGAGAAGCTGTTTCACTTGGACATACATTACAACAGGCAAGAAAAGACTGTTGCAACTTATGTTTCATGCAGACTTACAAAAAAAAGCAAGATTATAATCTTGAATCTTAATTTTACCCACTGGGATCGAGGAACCGCTTGCTGTGACAAAAAATGTCTTTCTTCTAGATGAGTGTGATATTATCATCTACAATAATATCATAATTGTTGTTTTTAGAGATGTGAAATCTGACATTATCGAGAATGTCTCTCACTTTGCAAACAGGCCTGGAGAGTGCAAACACTGTGTGATGTAGGCTTCTCAGATTAGCTCTCACTGTGTGATTTACTCTATTAAAATGCAGTAAAAAAAGCCCTCGTATTGAGAATTGCCTATTAGGCTATATTTATATCATATAATATAGTTGAGCAATCACACAAAGAGTGCCTTTTTTCCCCAAATATCAGCACGATTGCAAATGCGATATAGATTTTATACAACAGTTTAATAAACAAGAAGTCAATATTAAGGGACTTTTAGAAACAATATTGCTTGTTTTGCTGTATTTCACCAACGAAAATAGTTTGTCTCTGAGCCACACACAGCAGTGTTTCGTTACTGAATGAATCAGTCCATTTAAACGAATCGGTTGAATTCATGATTCAATGACTCGCTCAATTAGAAAGTCAAATGCTTCATTCCTGAAACGATCAGCCGTTTGAACGAATCAGTTAAATGAATGACTCAATGATTCGCTCATTAACAGTGACTTACCGCCACCTCCTGGTTTTAGTTTCACATTGTCATTTACAGTACAAGCTAATAATAACCGTAAAAATTATAATACACTGTTTTTTAAAATTATTATCATAACTTACATTTGTCGATTTATACAGTGATGAGATGTACTATAAATCATGTAATTGTGATGTATTTCAATGTGACATTTGCATTCATATTGCATGGTATTTTTTGTAAGATTAAATTATGAGAATTATGTGAATATTATGGTATGCTTTTTTTAAAGTGTTGAATAGATTATGGGTTTAGTTATAATATATATGTATTATTGTATTTTGTTTACCTATATAGTCAGTGTCCGGTGTACTAGAATGATTACAGTAGTAAGCTTGTAAATGAGTGCAGGTGTATGCCTGGAAACACATGACACTGATGAAGGGTTCAACCCCAAAATGGTTTGCGCACCTTACACTTTTTGCAAATTTTAAGTGAGCTTTTTGGCCTATTTCTCGTGTGCGGATCTCCTTTTTTAATTTTTTTATATATTTTTTTTTAGCTATTTCTGGATCTACACCGCAAGGAATTCTATTCATTCATCTGTTTTTGGACTAGTGTATGGCGTTATGCTTTCCTGTTCTGTCTAAAATAATTTTATATACCATCAAAGCTTTATTTTTAAAACATCAAAACATTACTTCTGTATTTGTAACGGCAGGTTAAAGGCCTTCATGTCCGTCTGAGCTGCATTAAAGAGTCTGTAAATGGATCTAAATGCCACTTCAGATGCAGCTTCAGTTTCCTCTGTATTGCAAAGACGGATTTAGTTGATACTGATTTCATTTGATTGGTAACAGCCCTGTAGTGTCTTAATATTCTAATTGAAATTGATTAAATTTAATTTGACATAATAAATCATACATAGGCAACATTTAATTAGGCAAGAAAACAATTGCATCTATGAAGGTAAACATTTGATGAATTTAAATTTCTGTCACTGCTGCGACGGCCTTCCTAAACCTGCCACGGTACCGTCAAAATAACACACACACAGCAAGATATACTATAATCATCATTATCGACAAAATACCAGAAAATATTGAGAAATAATTTTTGTGTCAATATCGCACACCTCCACTTTCTTCTAAATTTCTGTCAACACAATAAGAGGAATTTTAAAGCATGTTCACACTTTCATTCAGCAGAAGCAGACTGTGTCCTTTTTGGAGCTTGACAGCCACATTGTGCTTTAAAGGTTTAGTTTAGTGTGCTTTACTATTATTTTAGTTTATAGTAAAGGAATGTTGAACAGAAAAGAAGATATTTTGAAGAATGTGGGTAACCAAACATTTGATGACTTCCATAGTATGAAAAAAGAAAATACTATGGAAGTCAATTGGGACCAGAAACTGAAACGGAACCTTTTTTTGTGTTCAACAGAACAAAGAAACTCTAAAGTTGTTCTAAACCTGTGAGTAAATGATGACTAGGGGTGTAACGGTACGCAAAAATCACGGTTCGGTACGTACCTCGGTTTTAAAGTCACGGTTCGGTTCATTTTCGGTACAGTAAGGGAAAAAAATGCAAAACATTAAACTGCTGGTTGTTTAGTATAAACTTTTTTTTAACAATTTGTTTACACTTTTTTAAACACACTTTTTAATAAAATATAACGTTAGGCTAATAAATAAAAAAGATATAAAATAAAAAAAGAATAAGAAATAAAATACTGCTGCAAAGTTCTCCACTAAATAAAATACTCTCAAACCAATATTGGCTGTGACGCTAGCTAGCGAGAGGGCTGGGCTAAAGCGAGCGTGCCGTGTATGTGGTGATCTTTATTTATGCGATATTTATGTCCGAGCCCGACCCGAGAGTTAAAATCCAAATTTTTTTTCTCATACTAATGATGACACATGTACGTTTGTTTGTGTGGAAAGCCCGCTTTTAACAGAAAGGCATTCGGAAATGTCCACAGATGAGCGCATCAGCGCTCTTACACAGGCGCGCTTGCACGTGTTTCGTTGTCACAGCAACATAAACAAATTTCCGCACACAGGAAGACAGATGTTATGGTAATATTTTACATGTATTTGAATCACAAAAACGATTAATCAGATTTAATCAGTGCAACACGGAGACTTCCGACACTTAATATGTTCGTGTGGAAACTTGGAATTGACGTATGTTCCGCACACAAAACTAGCCTAATTTACGTGAAAGATTGCATTCGGTGCACATGTGTACCGTACCGAAAGTCCCTGTACCGAAACGGTCCGGTACGGAATACATGCACCGTTAAACCCCTAATGATGACAGAAAGGTAAAAAACTATCCCTTTAATTCTATGGAAAAAGAACATGGTGAACATTCTGTAAAATTCCTCATTTGTGACCCAGTATCACAAAACCAGTCATAATAAAAGTCGCACGGGTATATTTGTGGCAATAGCCAACAATACACTGACTGTGTGGGTCAAAATTATTGATTTTTCTTTTATGCCAAAAATCATTAGGATATTAAAGGGACACTAAGTAGGAATTACTCCCATCTAGTGGTGAATTAGTATTTTGCATTCAAACTAATTTTGCTCTCCAGCGCCTCGCTTTTTCAAATGCGCATTGCATCTACGGTAGGCGATATGTATCAAAAAAGCTTTGACAGGATGCCTTCTAATAGCACTTCGTCGAGTTTTCCTTCAAGTGAACAGGTGTGTTATTTCAAACAAACTGCAACTTGACAACAAACAAACGAATGTTACAGTATGAATTACTGACTGTGAAAAACATGAAATATTGTAGTTATGCCCAGGGTGCGATTTGTGAAAAAAACAGAGGGGAGGGGGGGGGGATGTTTTGAAACATTGTTATTCATAAAAATAAATCATGAGAACATGAACTTCATCACTGCATGTGCAGGAATTGTAAAATCTTTTTTCTTATTAACTGAAGTAGCCTAACGCAATGTTTTTACTCTAATAGCTTATCTTTCCCCACACATATGAACTGTGATCATGCAATAACGTTAACTTTACATCGCGATGCTGAGCTACAGTGAAATTATAGAAAAGACATTATATGTGATAGCAATTCGCTCATTTGCGCAAACTGGAGTAGAATGAGGCTCGCGTCGACCGCGCCGCGCTAAACACCGCGCCGCAGGACCTCTAGACGCGCATAAACGCGTCTTTACATTGAAATCACTCGCGCCAGACGCTCAAGAGAGAGTGAGTAATCATCACCACGGATCCGTGATAAGTTTTGTGATCCGTCTCGCCACTATGTAGTAGCACTATGATCACTTTGAGGGTAGGATAAATTTATCCCCACCGGGGATAAAAATAATTAAGCAGAGGCAGGGAAACATTGACCAGAAAGGGGGAAATCCCACGCATTTTATGTTCTATTTTTGGCGACGATGTTTTCTTCTCCTGTGGCTTGGCATATGTATGGTCCATAATAACAATGCAATCCAGACTTTTGAACTTGCCGGTGCAGTTTCAAGCGCCTCTCACTGCTCTGCACCTGCGCTTCTGCTGGTTTCGGCTGGCTCTGAACGAAAACGCGTTGTGGAAACGCGTTGGCTTAGTACTTTTTGTCCCTCTCTGCTATTATAGTTTTGCAAGATGGCGGAACTACATGGAAGCCTCCGTGGACCTACCCGTCCCATGTATATAAAGATAATTAATTCTTAATTTATAAGGATAAGTCAGATAATTGGCCGAGGTATTTGTACACCATTGAGGACATATTTATGAATAAAAATATTGATTTTAGATAATAAAATACCTAAAAAGATACTTAGTGTCCCTTTAAGTAAAGATCTGATATGTAAATATAAAAAATATTTATTTTTGTGAGTGAATGCAGCACAATCATGAACAGAAATGCACAACTTTAAAGGAGAGGGTGAGATTTTTTTGCACCCTCAGATTTTAGATTGTCAAATAGTTGTATCTCGCCCAAATATTGTCCTATCCTAATCAACGTCAAAGGAAAGCTTATTTATTCAGTTTTCATATGATGCATACGTCTCAATAAAAAAAAAATGGACCCATGTGACTGGTTTTGTGGTCCAGGGTCACATTTAGCGTTCCAGGGCGTCAGTGTACCTTAGCAGCATTGGAATATTTGGTGGAGTTGTAGTCTCCTCCCATGCGCAGCACATCTTCAGTACAGTAGTAAAACTCAGAGAAGCCGTAGAACTGGCTGTTGGGGAAGTCGATGGGCGGCTGGTAGACTCCGTTAAGCGATGTGTTGGTGTCATTGGTGCGGTTGAGGAACGGCTGGAGCAGCAGACGGCAGCGCTCGAAGTCTCCTGTGCCACGCAGGTGTACCCTCTGGTCCTGAGGACCCAGCTCATCCTGCAGGTCAGCTGGCAGGCAGGGATCGAGGAGGGGCGAGTCTGGACCCTCTCCCTGATGCTGACCCAGGAGCCTGGAGACAGTGGAGGGCAATGGAACAACTCGGATCAAATGTTCACAATATATATGCGCAAAATGATCCATCATCATGAATACTGTTAAGATTCCTATGACTAGTTAGGCCTTAGGCCGTGTGTCCACCAAAGCGTTTTTTCACGCGGCTGGTGCGTTTTTTCAATTGTTTTCAATGGGAGCGCCGCGTTTTTAAAACGCCATGAGCGCAACGAGGCACTGAGCTTTTTTTTTTTTCACGCTGAAGCGCTGAGCGCTCTATGTTTTTTACATGTCGCCGAGAGTTGAAGAATGTTTAACTTTGTGTAAAACACAGTGCTCATCACTGTCACTTTTTACCTAACCAACCAATCACAGTGAAGGAGGGGCGGGACTAATACCACACCGACCAACTGTTACAACATTCTTTCTGTACAATGACATCAACCAGCTGAGCTAACCAAAGTAAACTGTGCCGCGCTGTATCATAGCAACGAAGCGTCTCAACTGAAAAAACGCTGCGCTGCCAAAACGCCCTCAAGCGCCCACAGCTAGGCTTTAAAAACTGAAAACGCTTTGGTGGACACACGGCCTTAATGAAAGATGTTTTAACCCGTTATGTTAATGGTTATTTAAACTTTCATTCATTTGATTCATTACTGTGAATCAGTTCAAGTTCAGTCAGTTTCAATGAATTCATTCCAAACTGATAATTGTTTTTGTTATAACTTAATATTTACAGATACTAGGAGTTTATTTTTAATAAATGTAACATTTTAAGAAAAAGAAAAAAAACAAGTAGATAATATTTCAGTTTACTGATATATATCATTTAGTCCATTTAAAAATATGAAATGCTGTTTCTTGTGATCATTTGGTGGAAGAGTGTGAAACATAAAGTGCCCAGCTAGCTATATAACTAGACATGATATTAAACAGCACCAATAATATAAAAAACAACAACTGAACTTATAATTTTAACCACACTACCATTCAAAAGTTTGGAGCTGGTAAGATTTTTTTAAAGAATGTTTTTAAAAGAAGTCTCTTTCTGCTTACCAAGGATGGATTTATTTGACCCAAAAATAGTAATATTGTGAAATGTTATTACAATTAAAAAAAATCTATGTGTATATATTATAAAATGTAAAATGTAATTTATTACTGTGATCAAAGCTGAATTTTCAGCACCATTAGTGCAGCACCACCTTCAGAAATCATTTTAATATGATGATTTGATGCTCAATAAACATTTCTGATTATTATCAATGTTGAAAAAATCGTGACTTCAGGGTTCTTTGATGAATAGAAAGTTCAAAAGAACAGCATTTATTTGAAATTTAAATATTTTGTAACATTCTAAACGTCTTTAATGCCACTTTTGCATCATTGCTGTATGATATTTTTTTTTTAAAAAGATCATACTTGTTTTGGATTTGTGTGTTGCTGATGAGGTTTTCCTCATATCTCTGGCGGGCCGCGTTTCCTCCAAAACCCAGAAAAGTTGAGACGTAAACACGGTACACGTGTTCGGTTCTGTGAGCGTCGCAGCCCAGGTTAAACTCCGCCAGCAAATTCTTAGCAATCTCTTCCTGGTAGCACAGATGTAAACAGATGTTAACAGGTTTCTTCTGGGCAACACAGTCTTCTAAAAACACAGATCTACAGATCTGCTCTGAAGAGTGGCTGAATTGCACATTTCTTTAAACACAAAGGCAGCGAAGCAAGTGAAGCGAGAAGCAGCATCATATTTGCATGATGACATGGTTCAGAACAAGTGGAGCTCTATCAAAAGCATCTGTGGCTTGTGAATTACCACAGAAAATAATGAACTCATCCTTCAGTAAAACGGAAAATTTACAATGAAAGCACTTACAATGGAAGTCTATGGGGCTCCAGGGGAGGGTTTTTCTGACTGGCAATAGCTTTGCATAGACCAAGTTATTATGTAATCTTATCAAACTAGTGTCATGTTAACACAGTTTCAGTCCTGTGTCTTCGATTCAAAAGTTTGGGGTCAGTAATTTGTTCTTTGCAGGAAATCAAAACTTTGTCCTCCTTATGCAGCAAGGGACATGTTAAATAGATCAAAAGTGACAATTTTTTTATAGACATTACAAACAAATTCTAATTTTATTTGTACTTTGTATTTAAAAAAAACCCTGAAAATAAAATGTATTACGGTTTCCCCAAAAAAATAAGCATCACAATAGTTTTCAAACATTGATAATAATCATAAATGGGTTTTTTTTCATCATATTAGAATGATTTCTGAAGGATCATGTGACACTGAAGACTGGAGTAATGATGCAGAAAATTCAGATTTTATCACAGGAATAAATTATATATTTTTTAAATATATATATAAAATAGACTTTTAAATTGTAATAATATTTCACAATATTACTGTTTTTACTGTATTTTTGATCAAACAAATGTAGCCTTGGTGAGCAGAAGATACTTCTTTCCTTAAAAAATTCCTTTAAAAAAAGCTGCAAACTTTAAATAGTAGTGTCTTTCTTGACCCATAGACTTTCATTGTAAGTGCATTACTGTAAACATTTTTTTGTTGTTCAAAATGAGAGATTATCATCATATTGAGTGGTAATCGACAGCACTGGTGCACGTCCATAGAGCTTCAAAAGTGCTGATCTGAGAACATTCCTTTAATAGCTCACAAGCTCTAATTCAGCTGCAGAAACACAAGGAAAACATCTGAACACTTCATTCTGATTGCATTTGATTCCAGCAGCAGGCATCCTGTTATATCAGATTACAGGCCATTGGGATTTGTGCTGAGAATAGGTCAAATATAGGTCAAAAACACCCAAATGGCACGTGCACACACACAACTGAAGTCTAATATTAGACTATGAAACTCTCCCCTAATTACTGGGATTCAATTAAATGATCCAATATTGTGTCAAGGAGTCACATCATGTATAAAAGTAGGTAAACAGGGTTATCTCATTTACATATAGAAGCCTAATAAGGTACAGCAGGAAAAACAGCCAGATTAATTATGACAGTCAGAGAGAGGTAAGAAATAGCCCTCTGAAATAATACAATCTGGTGAAGAGAAAATGTAAATATTTGAAAAATGTGTATATGATTTGATTCGCAAAAACCTAACCTCATTGGGCCACAAGCAGTAGATTGTATTGAATTGGATTGCACGAATTACACCGAATGGGATCGCACGAATTACACCGAATGGTTACACCGAATGGGACCGCACGAATTACACCGAATGGGATCGCACGAATTACACCGAATGGGATCCTACGAATTCATATAAATTAGCTACCAATTCACCATTTTTAGAAAAAAATAAAATAAAGAATTAGCATGAAGGTCCATCCCTCAACCTAATCCTCAGTAGAACTTAAACAGATCAAACTCCAAATGCTATTGTACGAGCGACTCCGAACGGGACCCTGCGAACGACTCCGAACGGGACCCTGCGAACGACTCCGAACGGGACCCTGCGAACGACTCCGAACGGGACCCTGCGAACGACTCCGAACGGGACCCTGCGAACGACTCCGAACGGGACCCTGCGAACGACTCCGAACGGGACCCTGCGAACGACTCCGAACGGGACCCTGCGAACGACTCCGAACGGGACCCCTGCGAACGACTCCGAACGGGACCCTGCGAACGACTCCGAACGGGACCCTGCGAACGACTCCGAACGGGACCCTGCGAACGACTCCGAACGGGACCCTGCGAACGACTCCGAACGGGACCCTGCGAACGACTCCGAACGGGGACCCTGCGAACGACTCCGAACGGGGACCCTGCGAACGACTCCGAACGGGGACCCTGCGAACGACTCCGAACGGGGACCCCTGCGAACGACTCCGAACGGGGACCCTGCGAACGACTCCGAACGGGGGACCCTGCGAACGACTCCGAACGGGGGACCCTGCGAACGACTCCGAACGGGGACCCTGCGAACGACTCCGAACGGGGACCCTGCGAACGACTCCGAACGGGGACCCTGCGAACGACTCCGAACGGGGACCCTGCGAACGACTCCGAACGGGGACCCTGCGAACGACTCCGAACGGGGACCCTGCGAACGACTCCGAACGGGGACCCCTGCGAACGACTCCGAACGGGGGACCCCTGCGAACGACTCCGAACGGGGACCCTGCGAACGACTCCGAACGGGGACCCTGCGAACGACTCCGAACGGGGACCCTGCGAACGACTCCCGAACGGGGACCCTGCGAACGACTCCGAACGGGGACCCCTGCGAACGACCTCCGAACGGGGACCCTGCGAACGACTCCGAACGGGGACCCCTGCGAACGACTCCGAACGGGGACCCTGCGAACGACTCCGAACGGGGACCCTGCGAACGACTCCGAACGGGGACCCTGGCGAACGACTCCGAACGGGGACCCTGCGAACGACTCCGAACGGGGACCCTGCGAACGACTCCGAACGGGGACCCTGCGAACGACTCCGAACGGGGACCCTGCGAACGACTCCGAACGGGGACCCTGCGAACGACTCCGAACGGGGACCCTGCGAACGACTCCGAACGGGGACCCTGCGAACGACTCCGAACGGGGATCCTGCGAACGACTCCGAACGGGGATCCTGCGAACGACTCCGAACGGGGATCCTGCGAACGGACTCCGAACGGGGGATCCTGCGAACGACTCCGAACGGGGATCCTGCGAACGACTCCGAACGGGGGATCCTGCGAACGACTCCGAACGGGGATCCTGCGAACGACTCCGAACGGGGATCCTGCGAACGACTCCGAACGGGGATCCTGCGAACGACTCCGAACGGGGATCCTGCCGAACGACTCTATAAGAAATGACTGCTGAGGAGTGGTTAGTATCGGTCTCGGAGCGTAAGCCATGCTGCTATACTGCATGCTGCAGGCTTATCTCAGTCCAACACATCAGTTCAGCAAATTCACCATGGCCTTGTACAGCACTGGGCCAAGCACCACAGAGTACCAGGAGAACAAGAATGAGAGAATGAGAATGACAAAGCCAAACTTTTAGCTTTCAAATATACGGGAAATTGTATAATAACCTGTTGTGGAGAAGCAAAGCTTACAGTTTTGGGCACTTCGTACGCGATTTGAGTGGAGACGCCGCCCATGTCCAATACGCCAGCCGTACGCTTGCGCACCAGCGTCTCCTCCTGGTCACTGCCGGGCACCTGCACCTCCACCACTGCCTCATGTTCTGAGACACAAGTCAAGAAAAGAGAAAAAGTGTAGCTGAAAAAAATCATTTTTTTGTAGGGCGTTTAAAATGCTGTGAAAGAAGAAAATGGCACAATATCTCTTACCATCCTCAACATGATTGAATCGTCCCAGAACAAAGTTGATTCCTATCCATGCATATACTCCTGCAAAAAATTGAAAATAAATAAATACAATTCCACAGAACTCAGATTTTCACTCGGCACAAAAAAAATTTGTTTATTTCCCCAAAAGAAATACATTTATTCAGCAAGGATGTATTAAATTGATCAGTGACATTAAAGACATTAATAATAAAATTGCATTTATAAAAGCTCTTCTAGGGACAAAAGTGTTGCAAATTAGCTTTAGCTACAAACACTATGATACATGCATTGGATGGCTGTTGTCCCAGTCTGTCCCTATACAAATATAGCTTTAAATTAAAGAATTCTGAAAAAAGTATAAAAGATTCCATGAAAATCTGAAGCAACACAACGGTTGACATTCATTAATGATAAGAAATGTTTCTTGAGCATCAAATCATCATATTAGAATGATTCCTGAAGGATCATGTGACACTGAAGACTGGAGTAATGATGCTGAAAATTCAGCTTTGTTCACAGGAATAAATTACAAATTAAAATATAAAGCAGTTATTTTACAGTGCAATAATAATATTTCACAATATTACTATATTTACTGTATTTTTAATCAAATAGATGCAGCCTTAGTGAGCACAAGATACTTTTTTTTTTTCAAAACGTTCCTCTCCACACTGTTAAACAGTAGTGTAGATTTGTGCAACATTTGGATTAACCCTTGCATTGACGAACTGATGACTCCAGAGAGGTCTAGAAAGGATCCGAGGTGGTTCTTACCTTCCTGTTTGCCTGAGATAACTTCCACATGCGAGTCGGAGAACAAGAAGTTGAAATTCACAGGGATGTCAGTCCGCAAATCCTCCAGCAGGGGCCTCCTGTTGACTGCAAACAAACACAATCTCTTAGCACACGTGGCGGCTTTCCCACAGCATGCATCTCATGTAAGTGTGTGACTGGACACCTTTCAGGCAGGACTCTCATTCCCGCAGTGCACAGGATGTAGAGAGGCGTTTCCTGGTGCTTGTTTTTAGGGATGTGCTGAGCAGCAAAGCTCAACAGAGGGCTGATGTAGTCGCTGGCCTTGTCTGGTGTGGATGCATACTCAGAGATACCTGAACAGACCACAAATAGTATAATTTATAGGGACGTTTGTCATCGCCAATCATGACAAACTTCGTTATTTAGTTCTGATTCAACACCGATTAATTTGTATACTGTATATATCAGGTTATGTATTTTTCTCAAAGCTGTAAACCATACAGGGAACTGTGTCAGTCGGTTTAATTATATAATATTAAAGGTTAAAATGAACACTCAAATAAAACAGATTTGTTAACAAACATTTAATTGCACATAAGGCAGTTTTATAATAATATCTTTATGATAATTATGTTTCTACTTCAATTCATTTCATTTTTTAATAGTGACTTGTAACTTGTTTTTATGACGGATTTATTCAAACATACATTAAAAAAAGATCAAGATTTTAATGTTGCTTGTGTCTATGTGTTGTTTTTAATGTTGTAAAACAATGTATAAATTCTAGGGCTGTCAAAGTTAACGCGTTAATTAGGCGTTAACGCAACATCATATTAACGGCACTAATTTTTTTAACGCGCGATTAACGCAGCGCGTATTTTCAGTTTGACCCGTGGCCCAACCCTAGTTGGAGAAATGGAGATACACAGTGTTGCCAACTTAGCGACATTGCAGACCCCTTTAGCGATTTTTTCTTTTCAATAAAGCGGCCAAACCTTTAGTTTCTGAGAATCGCCGGTACTCTCCCAGCACGTGCGCACCTCTCTCTATCTCTCTCTCTCTCTCTCTCTCTCTCTCTCTCTCTCTCTTTCTCTCTCGCTCGCTCTGCGTCTCGCGCGGTAGAGAGGAGCAGCGCTTTAATTCAGTTAAACACAGATATTATGTTGCTTCTCTATTTTACATGCACTTATAGCAGAAATCACAACAGAGATATTGTCTTTATCTTATGTGTATTTGATTTCATCAGACGACGGCTCAATTATCAGGTTTGTTGTGCAGATTAACATCTTGGAAGGGAGAGCTGGTTATGTTTAATGGGTCGCGTTTCAGTCACTATTTCATATTCATTCCATTGTTTGACAACAGAAACAGTGAATATACCAATGAAAACAGTTTTATTGAGAATTTAGCTTCATCAAAATGGCACAGAGAGAGACAAACTAATGTAATAATAAATAATAAATGTACATTTAGCATTTTCAGAAGAGCTGCCCTGCCATGCAAACATCTAAACATGTTTGTTTTAGTAAATTGCTCAGTGCAAAGAAAGAGAAGTAATGGGAACCTGGTATTTCTTTATTCTTTCTTCATGTGTCTAATAGACATGAACAAGTTCTTTGAAAAACATCTATGACCTTTGAAACATGTCTCGTCTTCATGCTCTATGTTGACTATGGTTTCAATAATAAACATACATTTGCATAAAGCATCCATATTTATCCATGCCCATAATGATTAGAGTATTATACAAACTTGAAAAGTATTAATTTAAGGTACATTTAGAACATGCGATTAATCGCGATTAATTTTTTAATCGATTGACAGCCCTAATAAATTCATAAGTCGACAGCATTGCTGAGAATTTTCTTGAACCAAAGACAGTCTCAAAAACACGGTTTGAAATCGCTGGTGTTTCTCACGTCACAAACTACCTTGTAACCAATCAGATCAACGTGTGATCGTCAACCAGTGGATCTCTGAGCTGAGTGAGTGAGTGGAGGCGGGGCTCATTTGTATATTCATAGAACCCCATATACTAAATGAGGCAAGAGTGTAGAGTTATATTCAAGCTATTTTAAGGCATAACAAAAAAAAAAATGTTATGAAAAAACATTTAAATATGATGTAATTTTGGTGATCAAAGGTGAGTTTTCAGGGATAAAATGAGTGACTACATGGGGACTTTAAGTTAAAATAAAAACAATGAATAATATAGTGCATGCAATATATATGTAATATAGTGCATACCTAACCTGACTTATTGTTTACAAGCTGTTATATTTATGTCTTTCCGGTTGAATCACTGAGCGATTACATGAGACATGACACATTTCAGCAAGTTGCACTGTTTATTTTTAAATTCTGTCTGATGTTCATTCATGTTTAATAAATAGTAGTAAAGTTTCAGGTTGTCCGATATGTCAAAGCAGGACAGTGAACGGGACTTTCATTTTGAAAGCAATAAAAGCAACTGCTCCCCGGCCGCATTTACACTGCAGCTCTTGATGCCCAAATCCAGTTAGTTGACTATATCAGATTTTTTTTGATGACCAGCTTACATCATCTTTTAACAGTGACCCATATCTGCATTTACACTAATGGCGCTTTTCCACTACACAGTACCAGCTCGGCTCGGCTCGGCTCGCCTTTGTTTGGTTTTCCACAGTGTAAAAGATGTACCGGTACCTGCTTCCAGGTACTTTTTTTCGTATCACCTTCGGCGAGGATCTAAGCGAGCTGAGGCGATACTAAAATATGACGTGAAACACGGCAGACTGCTGATTGGTCAGCGAGAATCGTCACTATTCCCTGTATCATTATTGCACGCGCCAGACGGAGTATCCTGAATAACCCCGACATTTTTAAATAGTTTGGCCAGAGATTGCGTGATATACCCATTACTAATATTATGTAAAACAGCATACACGCGATTTCCTCCATTGTCCTGTGTGTGTGGGTAGCGGGTGTGTGTCGCGTCGCTATGACGACCAGGTACTATTGTTGAGGTACTATCTGCAGTGGAAAACGGAGCGAAACGCAAGCCGAGCCGAGACGAGGCGAGTCGAGCTGGTACTGGTAATGGAAAAGCGCCATATGTCTAACTTGGGTTGTTTTGCCAAGTGTATACTGACCCAGAAAAGCTTAGGCTGGAAGTAAAACGGCGCGATTTGCAACAGGCACAGTTGAAATTATAATACAAGCTTTTGCTTCCTCCCTCTCTACCGGATCATCTTTAAAAGGTCAGCAAAACATTGGTCTCTTAAGGCAGAGAAACAAAACAAAAAAAGAGGGGAGCCCTTGTTGCAGCAACGATCGCTACTAGTTGCTGTCCACCTGAGATGATGTCAGGTGTCCTCGTCGCTTTTTCAATGATGTACGACTAGCAATGACGGGAATATCTGATCTGTCCGCTTACATGGCGGACTCAAATGCATGTGTCCGATTCATATTTATTTCCACATATGAATGAGGCCTAAAACCGATAATAGGGATGGCGAAAACTAAAAAAATTCTTGACCGACCACAGAGCCTCATTAGCCGGTTGAAATCGGTTAACCGATTAGTTTAAAATATGCTACGCTATTTGAAATAACAGCCATTTCGAGCCGCGCCTGCAATTTCGCAACTCTGTCGCATCTCTCTGCCGTTCTGCCTCCCGCTCTCTCTCACACACACACACACACACACACACACACACTGCCCCAGCGCCACCCTTCCACTCACGTCACTTTTTTTAAAGGAGAACTCCGGTGCAAAATGAACCTTTGGTCTAATTACACATTGTTACCTAGTCAACCGTTATCTGAGATTTGTTTTCATGATTATCGAATGTAAATAGTTTTATCTCTAAAAACAGTTTAGCCTATAACGCTAGTATAACGCTAGTATAACGCTAGTATAACGCTAGTATAACGCTAGTATATGGGGCATGGAGTAATGACAAATAAAAATCGCTTCTTAATACCACTAACAAGGCTCAAAATAGCCCCACACTAACACGGTAGCATAATGAGGGTCCCTACATGCAAACCGAAGCATTGAGAACTTTGACAGTGTCCAGACAGTTTAATAAGAAGATATTTTATACATACAGTCAACTTCACGTATATAAGCAGAATCCATCTTGGAAAAACAGACTCTATCAATCGATCTACGAACCACCGATCCAAATGCGCTGAACTGTGTAGAATCTCATATGGTCCAGCGCATTTGGATCGGTGGTTCGTAGATCGATTGATATAACTTATATACGTGAAGTTGACTGTATGTATAAAATATCTTCTTATTAAACTGTCTGGACACTGTCAAAGTTCTCAATGCTTCGGTTTGCATGTAGGGACCCTCATTATGCTACCGTGTTAGTGTGGGGCTATTTTGAGCCTTGTTAGTGGTATTAAGAAGCGATTTTTATTTGTCATTACTCCATGCCCCATATACTAGCGTTATACTAGCGTTATAGGCTAAACTGTTTTTAGAGATAAAACTATTTACATTCGATAATCATGAAAACAAATCTCAGATAACGGTTGACTAGGTAACACTGTGTAATTAGACCAAAGGTTCATTTTGCACCGGAGTTCTTCTTTAAATCCCCTACATGAGACATGAGTCCCGCAAACGCGGCGCCGAGGAGCTTGTATGTAATCGGAGGAGAAATGGCTCCTTAGTTTCGAAATGGTTTGGGAAAATGGTGATAGCATTGAAAATAAAGGCGTTTGTCTAGCATTAGAAGCTAATTTGAAACATTGCCGCGGCTCATTTAAGAAAATGACAGCTCCGAAGAGGCTTGCGGTTGTCGCGTTTTCAGGTGATGCATCATGATGTGCTACTACTGTATTTAAGCACTGTATCACACAAGTTGCAACTTACATCTGTGTCATTCTTGTTGGTGAAATGGTCCCACACACTACTTTTCTTTGCACGCTTCATCCTGTCCTCTCACCTCGGCTCTAACCTCGAGTGTGTTAGCCTGTAGCGCTTACTTTTCGCAAACCTTGTGAGCGTGCAAACCCAAAAGCTGTGACCTCGCGCCGAATGTTTTTATTGGTTTATTAAGTACAAACAAGAAAGTTATGAAAAATTGAGTGAGGGATTTGTTCACTTCACACAAAAAGATCTTGGAATAAGATGGCTAACTGTAGTAGCGTTTAGTCCACTGTCTATAATAGCCTAATTTAGAGATCACTTTTTTTTTTTTAACCGACAACTTTGATCGGTTAAAGCTGAACCATCGGTCAAACGATCATCGGTTAACATCCCTACTGAGAATATCGGAATCCATGTGCTTTTTTCCTGCTAACACGTTCGTGGGTCATATCCGATCTGTGCCACATCACATGGGAGAACTGGAGAATCAAAATTGGGTCACTTGAACCATGTAATGTAATGTAAAGGCCTAAGATATCAGCATAGGCCATCAATCAATATCAGTTTACCATTCCAGGCCATGATTCTGCTCATTCATTCCCACACTGACCTGGCTTGATCTTCATCACTACAGGCTTCCTGTGCTTGTCTCGCATCTGCTTGATGTCGAGGAGTTCGTGCAGGTTGCCGTTGTGCCGGGGCCATGTGTATACGAACACGCGGGAGCCACTACTTCCACAGTCCACCACCAGCCGTAGTTCAGATTGGGGTTATTGGTGTCCGTGGCCTCCATGTCCGGCACCCGACCCAAACGCCTAGATGAGACGCATTGATCACGATAATTAGATTGGCTGAGAAGCTTTACAGAAGTAAGAGAAGTGATCAGAAGCGATGCGTGTTTTACGTGTGGAGGTGCCGGTCCTCTCTTAACCAGCTGTACTGGCCCTTCTCCGTGAGCAGCAGCAGGTACAGCACCCCCGTCACACCGGCCAGCAGACCCAGCAGCAGCAACTGCCTGAAGGACGGCAGCAGGAACCGGGGCAGCACCACCGGAGACAGGCTGAAGTGCCAGGATGCTGGAAACAGGCAGGAAATGCTAATCCTGCAGGGAAAAGACATCATGATGAGCAATGCATCACTATGGATACGGGATCCTTTCAGCTCGGTTAAAATTGGGAAAGACGAGCAGCGGAAAAAGATTTTTGTTTGCATGTTCTATATTTACTTAAAGGGATGGTTCACACAAACATGAACATTTTGTCGTCAATTACTCACTCTCGTTCTTGTTCCAAACCCATAAGACTTTCATTCCTCTTTAAAAAACACAAATGAAGATTTTTAATGAAATGTCCATTAATAAAAACCTCTAACGCTTCAAAACATTCATCGTAAAAGAAATCCATTTGAATAAAGCAGTGTAATCCAAGTCTTCTGTAAAGACACTTTCGCTTTATATGATGAACAGATTTAATTTAGAAGACTTGGATTAAACCGCTCATTTCTTTTATGAGCTTTTTATGAACCGTCAGGAGGTTTGGGTGAATGGAAAAGAAAAGACCGAAATATCTCAGATTTCATTAAAAGATATTTTCATTTGTGTTCCAAAGATGAATGAAAGTCTTAAAATAAACAAGTAAATGATAAAATAATTAGTTTTTTTTGTGAACTAACCTTTTAATTAAAATGAGCTAAAACAATTGCTGAACACTTTATTACATCTTAATTTCATGTGTTCAGTCCCCTTTAATATGTCAAACTAAAGTTGACTTAATCCATTTGTCTTTGGATGACATGAATCAGTTTTGTTGCATTAATTAAAACTGTATTTTTAGCTTCCAGCATGCTTTGCATAGGACTGAATTGGTAGAGTAAATTACCGTAAAACTTCAAATAATAGCCGAGTCCCAAATAGAAGCCTGTCTCTTTTACACGCCTGGTGTTTCTACAGGTTTGGATAAATAAAGGCCGGTCTCAAATAGAGGCCGGGTCTTTTTTTAGTTTCGGGTTGTATTTAATCTTCTAAAACCCGTCAGATCGTCTGTTTAAGCCAGTTAAATGGTGTAGATTGGGCATGCAAGAGAGCCCTGCGCATTTGGGCGGGAGCTGTTAGCGCAAGCAAGGCAGGCAGAGAGAGAGAATTAGCTCCGCGTCGCGTCTATTACAACTCGAGGTATTGCACACCGGACGAGAAGCCCGCGCGCGCGTCTATGTATCGCACACCGGACGAGAAGCGCCGCGTCTATGTATCGCACACCGGACGAGAAGCGCCGCGCCGCGTCTATGTATCGCACACCGGACGAGAAGCGTATTCAATAGTATTCAGTATTCAATATACTGAAAATCCGATAGCAGCAGCAATTTTCATTCAACCAGCTGATTTCTGTAAATGAATGTAAAGCTAAATGTATATTGCAGCGCAGGGTGAAGTCTCAACACTAAATTAAAGGCCTGTCTCATATAGACGCCTGTCTCCAATACAAGCCGGTGCAGTTCGGCGATTTGGGAGAATAAAAGCCCGGGCTATTATTTGAAGTTTTACGGTAAGTGTTATTTTATGCATTTTGAGTAAAAGTAAAGATGTATTAGTAAAGTCACCATGAAATCCAAATTTCACATTTCTTGTTTTCTATTGACTATTGCAGTATTTATTCGAAATGTTTTATCCGTGCACATCATTCGTTTTTAAAAATTCATGTGCCCTCATTATCTTTAAACAAAACAACCCCTCCCTCTTTAAGACATCTCTTCTCTGATGATGTGTTTACAGGCACGAGGGCGGGGCAACCTGTCACTCACATGAGATCCACCAATAGCAAACCAATCAATTCCTGATAGGGATGCACCAATATATTCGGCAACCGAAATTATTCTAATAAGTAAAAAGGCAGAATAAATTTTGCCGAACAATGACGTTTTTAATGACGCGATCAAATAGTAACCCGTAGTAAATTCAGCCAAGCATTTCATTATTATTCGCTTCGGCCAAGAATTTCATTTCGGTACATCCCTAATTCCTGATGGATAATATCAACTCCTGCCCTACATTTGTTCTTGTTCAAGAAGCCGTTCCACTCAGATATACGTCACAACAGGGAAGAAAAGACAATCGCAACTTCTGTTTCATGCCGACTTTAAGGTGCAAAGTTGCAAGGTCAAAATTTCACAGGCTAAAAAGGTCCATTGTCAATATTGTAGCACTGCATGAAGCTCAGCTCACACAAAAAGTTGCTTTCAAACCAAGCTACATTTGTGAGCTGAGCTTCATGCATTGCTACACTGTTGACAATAGACAATGGTTTATTTGGTTGACAAACTTGAACATGTTGTGAAATCTGCTTGGCGAATTCTTTCATTCCTCATATATTTTTGAGAAAAATATTTGTTTTTCTTCATTCAAAGAACATAGCTAATGTCAGCGCAGTGACAAACTAAAACCGTTTGTCAAAAAATACGATTTTTCTTTATATTGACACTGATGAATAACACCCACTCACAATAACACCAGGATTGTGCATTTACAGAGTACAAAGCAACTATTCTTATTTCATCTCGACTTTAAGGGTTTGTCGAGCAGAAGAAGCTTCATTGATAACAATAAGGTTATCATTTATTTAATACATAAGATTTCACAAATCAACTTGTCCCATATGAGAAAATCCCTTAAATTACTTGAGTGTTGTACTTGCCTTCCCATCGCTGGAGAGGATGAACAGGTGAGGTGGACGAATCAAACCTTTACTGGCAACCTCTTCTCCTATACAGGTGTATTCCTCCATGATGTCATATTTCAAGTCATCATCATCATCATCGTCATGGTCAGGGTCTTTCACGCGTGTGTGCAGGTGTGCTGAGGAGACGTGGCATGCCCTGACACACACACACACACACACACACACATCAGGAAGTGAAATAACCGGCAGGCGTGAGACGTTTACTAGTTCACTTGTAGTACAGAAGTGCAGATGTCTAGCTCGAGACCTAGATAACAATGAATGTATTTAGCGTAAAAGCGAGTTAGTTACCTTAACGTTACCTACACAGACATCATTCAGTAGAAGGCGCCTGTGAACCCTATATGCGAACACAACCCTAATGCTGTCTAGGTAGGGAGCTCACTAGGTTTTGAAACACAACCGTAGATACCGTCTAATCACGAGCTGTGCGTTTCCCAGGCCGAGAACAATTTCGTGATAAAAATATGTTTATTTGATACTTAAAAGTAGGTCAGGTTGTGGAGAGACAGACTGGAGTGGTTTAAAGCTGCCAGGTGTGTTTATCCTCTGATTAACGGTTAGATAAATATCTGTATGAACGCAGGGAAATGTTCTCACCGTTCGGCTACATCTGGGACGGATGCGTCAGTAATACAGCCATCCTCTGAGATTTACGCTGCGAATTCAAGAGTCCAAGATTTGAAATCCTCTCGGTGAACACATAAATATGGCAGTTTAATTCCTGTGGTAGTGGTGATAGTTAAAATTCGGCCGAGAAAAGGCTCTAATTCCCGGTAGTTACCGAGCAACAGTTCGGTTCAGTAGTAAAGATGGTTAGTGCGCATGCGCGTCGATGCCGGAAACTTGCGCCTGCGTGTACACTGCTGCTATGACGTCATTTTGCGTTTCCATTCGTCACTCATTTTTATAGGTCACATAGGTTTATAGATTTTTTATTTTTTTTTTACATTATTTTAGGATCATAAAAATATATTGTTAAATAGGACTAATGTACCATTCAAAAGTGTAGGGTCGGTAACATTTAACAAATTACTTATTTAAGCAAGGATGATGTTACAAAAGATTTACCGGTATATTACAAATAAATATTTTGTTAAACGTTCTATTCAAAAACCAAATCTGAAAAAGTGTATCATGGTTTCCATTAAAAAAATTAAGCATTACTATTTTCAACATTGATAATACAAATTCATTGAGCACATATTAGAATAATTTCTGAAGGATCAATTCACAATCGCCATCAAAAAAATACTTTATCATCTTAAATAGAAATATTCACAATATTACTCTTTTACTGTATTTTTTATAAAAATATAGTAAATATTACCAGCCCCAAACTTTTGAACAGCGGTATAAATGATTGTCTTTAGTGTCTATAACTTTTTAATGAGATTTATACTATATTCTTTACAAAATCTTAATAATAATAATAATAATAATGTAGATACATCTGAGTGAGCATCTCGCTTCTCAACAAATGCACAGAGAATATTGTTTATTTGGCATCATAATTTGTATAATTTTTATTAGAATAATACATTGTACAGACTTTACAAACTCAAGAAGGCCACTCTTAAAACTGTCTTTAAAAAATAAACATGCCATTACAAACATGAATAAGGGCTCTTCATAAAGACTTAGGGCGTATTACAATGTAAGGACACACGTTCTGTACTGTATCTGATGGCTTTCTTCATCGCACAGCGCTGGACACACTGTAGATTGTGCTTGTGCTGAAGCTCACTGTGCCGACTCCATCCTCCTCGGAGCTGAGGAGCAGAGACAAGAAAACACTCACAATAAACAGAAAATCACCTCAAAGTTACGAGGCTAGAAAGAATCACTGACTATTATGAGGAAAAAAGCAGTGATTTATCAACTTTTTTTTTTTTTTTTTGGTAAAAAAGAACAAAAACTGAAACTGAAAATATGCACTTTAATAAAAAACGATGATAAAACCGAGTTACTCAATGAACGGATGGCTGGTAATGATATGAATCAATGATGGATGGTCTGATTGATAATCTCGCAAGCTTGACTCTGGAAGATGTCAAAACAAACTGCAGGATTAGACAGGAAGGGGCGTTTGATTGACATGTAAAACAACCAACCAGTTTCAACACTTCACACATAAATCTGGTACATCAACATCACCATCATAATAAACCGCATGCAGCAAAGGTGGCGCTTCTGTGTCTGTGAAACATGCGAATACTTATTAACATTTTAATTCAAATCCCTCACGCCAAGATAGTGTTGTCACGAAATTGGAATTTCTAAATTCCATACAATACCTTGAAAAATAACAATATTAAGTTACATCTTTAATTCAATGGGGGGAAATTGCCACAACATTAAGAGCATCAAATTTGAACAGTATCTAAGTTAATGTACTTTTGTCCATAATCAAAGCATTTTCTTATCAACTGACATTTTAGTGTCTAAGATTCCTTAGACCCGATATCTATGAGGCTGATTCAATAATAATAATGTTTTTATTCTCTATTTTACATATTATTAACATTTATTTTTTACAGTGCAGGTGTGTGTGTGTGTGTGTGTGTGTATATATATATACATATATATATATATATATATATATATATATATTAGGGCTGTCAAAAGATTAATCGTGATTAATCGCATCCAAAATAAAAGTTTGTGTTTGCATAATATATATGTGTGTACTGTGTATAATTATTATGTATAAATACACATACATTCATGTATATATTTAAGAAATGTTTGCATTTATATACTGTATATACATTTATATAATTTATATTATATATAAATATTTTATGTATAAATATAACCAATTTTTCTTAAATATATACATGATTGTGTGTGTTTTTATATATATATAAATAATTATACACAGAACACACACATATATTATGCAAACACAAACTTTTATTTTGGATGTGATTAATCACGATTAATTTTTTGACAGCCCTAATAAATAAATATATATATATATATATATATATATATATATATATATATATATATATACATATATACACATATATACATACATACATACATACATACATACATATATATATATATACACACACAGTACCGGTCAAAAGTTTGGAAGCATTACTATTGTTTTTTGAAAGAAGTCTCTTCTGCTTATTAAGCCTGCATTTCTTTGATCAAAAATACAGACAAAAACAGTAAAATTATGAAATATTATTACATTTTAAAATAAGGGTTTTCTATTTTAATAGATATATGATCATGCAAAGCTGAATTTTCAGCATCATTACTCAAATCTTCAGTGTCACATGATCCAATATATATAACAATATAAATCTTTACTATCACTTTTTATCAATTTAACACAGAAAAATTAAAAAAAGGTCTGAACTCTAGAAATATTGTATTGTTAACAGGAGATAAAGATGACAAACATTTCATTTTTTTGCCTTCATCACTGACACTGAGGAAAGCAAAGAGCCGGAACGTTTGTTATCTTTATCTCCTGTTAACAATAAAATATTTGTAGAGTTCAGACATTTTTGCACTTTTGGATTGATACGGACATTGGTCTCAGCACCTAATTAGCTGGGAGAGCGCAGTGAGTGTTTTGTGGTAGTGTGTATAGTTACAAAATATTCCTATTTTAAATAAATGCTGTTCTTTTTTTTATTACTTTTTATTCATAAAAGCATCCTGAAAAAAGTATCATAGGTTAAAAAAAAATATTAAGCAGCACACTTATATTATGTGTGTGTGTGTGTGTGTGTGTGTGATTTGTAAGAGAAAAATGTATTAATATTGTAATACAACTGCAAAATAAAAATGGAATATTTCATAATAAGTATATTCATTATTTTACTCTACACAGCATTAGTGAAATTACAACAATTATGTCTAAACATCTTCACTTGCGGGAGTTAAAACCTTAAGCTTTTAATTTGGCAGAAAGCTGCAGGGAAGCCATTTAAGTGTCTGTCACACTCACAACAGATGTACAAACAATTCTCATAACAAATGTAGTCAAAAGCTGTAATCATCTAAAAAATATATATATTTTTGACAACACTATTCCAAGTATGAGCAATAGTGATGCTTGCCTTAAGCCGGGGACTCACTTAACGACTGTAAGGCCGATTTATGAATGTAATTTGCTACTTACGACTGATCATGGGCGAGTCGTGTTCACAGTTGGTGTTTAAAATCAGTCGTTGGAAACAGTCTAAGTGTGTTTAGTCAGACTGGAATAGTTTCAGCAAGTCGTTACGCGTGTCCCCGGCATTAGAAACATTTAGAAAATAACAACAGCGCTAAAAGAAGAGTGTAAAGGAACCTGTGTCAGAGACTGTGAGTCGACTCAGTTCTCTGTCCAGCTCCTCGTCTGTGATGCCCAGGCTGGAATCGGGCACGCAGGGCAGAGACTGGATGAAATCCGCATCTGGGATTCCCGTTTTCCTGGGAGGAGAGAGAGGGTGCGTGGGCACCACTGGGAGCGCGTCCTTATCTAGGATAGTGTTCTCCAGTAATGACTTCAGCTCCTCCTCCAACTCTGAATCCTCTCCTATGAGAACATGAGGAATGATTTACTCTTTTAGCCAACTTTATGGTAAAGACACTCAGTCCAGTCGTTATTGTCATTGATGAATGAATAGTAGAAGCCTGTATGGGAGAAATGCCAATCATACAGTAGCAAAACCCACAATAAAACACTAGGGTCGGGTGTCATTTGAATTTTAACTTTCCGATTCTTATCGATTCCTAATTTCGATTCCAATAAGGTAAAAAAAATCCTTAGATATCATTCACATTTAGTCTTATTGCAAAACAAAGGGGTGGTTGACTATGATTTCACTTTTTTAACTTTAGTTGGTCTTGTTGCTGTTTGAGAATAAACAACATCAAGTTACAACGCTCAAAGAAAAGTGAGATATTTGCTTTTAAAGAAATAGTTTTTTTAAGGACTACAACAAATAGCTGGTAGCGACTACACGACATTCCTCCCGGGTTAGTGACATCACCAACCCTAAAATTACAATAAACCCCGCCCCCTGAACACGATTTATAGATTATCAAGACAGAATATGCTAATCAATTAATAGAAGATAACTTGAACATAAACATTGACATTTTCAGTACATGCGTGTGTGAGGTAAAGGGACACAAGCTGTTGAAGCTCCGCCCCCTGTGCCGGGAGCAGCAGCTCATTTGCATTTAAAGGGACAGACACAAAAACGGTGCGTTTTTGCTCACCCTCAAAAAGGACCCTATGACAATTTTAACATGCTATATACAAATATCTGTGGGGTATTTTGAGCTAAAACTTCATAAACACACTCTAGGGACATCAAAGACTTTACATCTTGTGAAAAGGGCATTATACCCCCCCCCCCCCCCCCCCTTTAATTGTAGCTAAATATCATGAACAAAAAACAACAGACTAAAGAAAACTTACGCAAGGAACTAGCCTAACTAATATACATTAAGCCTAACTAATATAACATTACAAATATAGTTACAAAAGTAATTCAGTCAAGAACGTGTTAGGGTTAGGATTAGGAATAGGCTATTCAGAATACGTCTGTCTCTTTTTAGCTTTAAATGTATGCGTTAGCACAGTGAAATAAATAAAGTGAAACTTGAATACCAGAATCCAGCACCCCACCGGCAAGAGTCTGGTTGACTTCATCCTGAGTGTCGCATAACTGTGCAAAAAGCATAAATGCAAAATAAAGACCTTCATTCAAAATATGTATAACTATATTCAAACTACCATAGCATAAACCATGCATAGCTACAGTGCAGATTCGTCATACATCACCTCTTGTATCTGATCCACCAGGTTCTCCGCTCGCTCCACAGTCACACCCTTCAGAGAGATCCTCAGAGCCGCCACACCGGCCTGGTATGCCTGCACCACCTACACACACACACACACACACGTGCACACACACACACACACACACACACGCACGCACGCACGCACACACACACCAGAACACTTCGTCAAGACAAGCATAATCAACATGTCTGTGACGTTTGTGCTGTGCATCATCAACAAAACTATTTACAGGTGAAACTGTAAAACTAGAATATGGTGCAAAAGTTAATTTATTTCAGAAATTCAACTTAAAAGGTGAAACTAATATATTATATAGACTCATTACATGCAAAGTGAGATATTTCAAGCCTGTATTTGTTATAATTTTGATGATTATGGCTTACAGCAATCAAAATTAGAATATTGTGAAAAGGTTTTCATAATCTGTAAGCCATAATCATCAAAATTATAACAAATAAAGTATTGAAATATCTCACTTTGCATGTAATGAGTCTATATAATACATTAGTTTCACCTTTTAAGTTGAATTACTGAAATAAATGAACTTTTGCACAATATTCTATTTTTTTTAGTTTCACCTGTACTCCTTAAAGAAAACACATGATAGGTGGTTGTGAACAAGTTTAATTTATTCACAAATGTATCAACAAAACGTGTGGATAAAGTGTGAATGGAGTCTCCAAACCAATAAGCTGTTATTTTTTCTGTGGAGCAAAAGCAAAAGTAGATATTTTGAAGAAAGTGCACGCAGCTCTTTTCCATACAATGATGGTTCATCGTGATCGTGCCCCAAAAAGAACATAAAAACATCAAAAGTCCATACGACACGTGAGCTTTATTTCAAGGGGAAGATTTTGAAAGAATAACTAAAATTTAAATTTGTTTCTAACACGAAGATTGTTTTATGGGGGTTTTGTTGACCACTTGACGGTCACAGTCATTGTATGGAAAAGAAGAACAAGAAGTTTCTGCTTTTGTGGTAAAAAAAGAGTTTGAGTGAATAATGACTTTAAGACATTTAAAGTAGATTACCATATTTTCCAGAAAGTAGCACCTGACTTTAAGTCGCACCAGGTCAAAATTGCATTATTGAGGAAAAAAAACGATAAAGTTGCATCGGTGTACACGTCACATTTTATTATTACATAAAAATATTAAAGTGCCCCTATTATGCTATTTTAAAGGTTCCTCCAAACCAAGAGTCTCCTACAACAGGTTTACATGCATCCAAGGTCAAAAACACTTTAGTTTTCTCATAATATCCATTGCACATCACCTAATTTCTCAAAGAGTCTGAAACCGGTTCATTGGAAGATTCTCTAAACCCCTCCTTACTTAGAGCCTGCTCTGCTCTGCTCTGATTGGTCAGGTGGCCCAGTCTTTTGGTCTACCGCTTACAGCGCGTGTCGGAAAGGCTCTGGAGGCTTCCTTAGCACTATAAACAGTAACGATGGCGTCGGTTTGAGGGGGCTTTCACACCTGCCTCGTTTAGTTGGGTTGAATCGCACTAGAGTTCGTTGTCCCCCGTGGTGCGGTTGGTTTGGGCCGATGTGAACGCAGCAATCGCACTCGGGTGAGCACCAAAAGCGGACCAAACAAGGTTTGTTTGTGGTGAGAACGTGATACGACCTCAAACAGACCCAACTGCCTAAGAACTGCGCAGTTTTGGACTAAACCAGCTGCCGTAGTCAAACAAAACTATTACTTAGATTGTCAATAGCGCTCCCTATAAGCCACGACTTACCGCGTTCTGCACTCTCACTAAAACTCTCATCATAAACACTGAAGTTGTCCGCACTGCACAGTGAATCTCTTATTTATATCGCGTCTAGACTGTTGTTTATGAGGGGATTTGCGAAAGGATAAAGCTTGTGCTGATTCTGAACATACATTGTGAGGGAATTCTCCGCATGTCTGCCGGATTTTCCTCCTCTTTGTTTACGTCTGGGAGTTTTGTTGGAATTTTCCTGCGCGTTAATTCTGACCAATCGAAGTGCAGTTATGGAAATATGTTCTAGACCCATCTGGCCAACGAGTGATGTGGATGTTGTCACGTGACTGCATTTTGGTTCGTTTCATCAACTGATTCGGACCAGAGCAATCAGTGTGGTGTGAAAAGGAACCAAAAGCCTGAAAAATGCTACAAAGTATAATTTTACGCCCTTGGTCCAGAACAAATGAGCCGAACTACAGATGCAAAAGCACCCTTAGGCCCGGATCACACCTAACGCATTTTTTGCAGTGAGGGGCGCCTTTTTTCTATTGTTTTCCTGCGCATCGCGTTTTTGAAGTTGAAAAAAAATCAACTCCGAGCGGAAAAAGCGCCCGACGCCATCGCGTTTTTTTCCACTGTCCAATCAAATGAATGGAGAGGCGGGCCTTCCGTTGTGGTCGTGACGGAAGTTTACAGTTGCTTCAACGTCCACAGACTATGATGGAGGAGAAACTTGTGGTGGCTGTTTCGGGTTACCCGGAGCTCTACGATTTTACAATGTGACAGTTTACTTGACAACAAACCAAAGTTTTTTTTGCACGCACGCTCGCTACTAGACTGACAGCTGGCTCGGTGGTTGCTTAGCAACATAAAAACCGCAACGAACTGCTATTTAAGGTGTGATCGGGTATTTTTTTAGCAGTGCTGTAAGCCTCGCGTTTTCGAACCTGAAAAATGCGTTAGGTGTGATCCGGGCCTAACGGTATAAATTCCAGCGTGAGTCGCATCCTTTGGAAGTGCATCAAAGTGGATTTGCTTTCACAGCAGAAAACAGCGTCTTCTCAACATGTCGATACAACAAGACCAACTTCTACCACTCTCAGCTACAAATACAGTTTTCGAGGGGCAAAGTAGACGTTGTTCACAGGCAGCCAATGAAGACCAGAGACTGGCATTATGCAAATGTATTACATAGATTTGTAACAGGAAGTGAGACTGGAATTACTGATGTCTCGGTTTAGGAAGTTCAGAATACATTCTTTCATTTAGGAGACAATATATTTATTTGTCGTGCACTTTGATCTTTAAAACTTAGCAGACCTTTTACATTCACAGACCGCTATATTACACACTGCATGAAATGTGATATTCAAAAAAGCATTATAGAGGCCCTCTGAATAACAAACATTATAAACAACAAACGTGTTATTATGCGAGTTCCCTTCACTCCACAACAAATCCTTTAAATGTATCGGTATTCAGAACAGAACATTTATTATAAACACCAGGCCTTAACTTATTAATTTAAAGCGAAACTGAAACCACCAGTGTAACTCTCATTCGTTACAAATTGAAATGTGTGTGCTTTTGGAATATAAGTAGCACGTTTCAGAAGATTAAAAAACACAACGCAACTAGAAAAATATGGCATTCGCTGGTAGGAGTGTGTGTGACGTTCCCTGGTGTTGGCCAACAGCATGTGCTGTCACTCACACCAGACTGTGTCATCTGTGTGTTTGTGTGTCTCACCAGGCGGTCGGTTTGAGAGTTTGCTATTCTGTCCAGGATCCCCTTCACTGTCTCGAGCTGAGCAAACAGACGATCCGCTTTCTTCTCCACACGCTTGCTGCCACGTAAACACCTCAGCGCCTGTGCCAGGACACAGTGGGAATCCATTACAACACTTTTCTGGCCTATTACATTAAAAGGGCGTTAATCACAAAAGGGTCAAACAAAGTGTGCTTATACCTGTGATTTCTTCCCCTCTTTAAGCAGTGATTTTGCCTGCTGCTTACACCTGCGAGTTAGACAACACACACAGCAGTTTAGCTGCAGGGCCACTGTAATTACCCATCATGCCATCGGACAGAAATAACAGCTGCGTCCGAAAGCTTAGGCATCAAACTTTTTGCCTATCAGGTAATGACTTTCCAGGCAGCGTTTGCGCATGAAGGCACCTCACGAAACACACACTTCTGAGGCCGCATCATGATTTAAAGGGATAGTTCCCCCAAAAATGAATTATGCCATAAGTTACTCTCCCTCAAGCCATCCTTCTTTCAGCCGAACACAAGAGTTTAATAAAAAATGTCCTGGCTTTTCCAAGCTTTATAATGGGAGTGAATGGCCGTTTATGTTTTGAAGTCCATCAAAAGCCGCGTTTCCACCGAAATTACCCGGAACAATTTGTCCCAGGAACTTTTTTTTGCCCCAGACCGGTTGCTTTCTGCGTTTACACCGCGGTCTAAAGTACTAGGAAGATTCTAACTGCGCTCGACTGCTCCTCCCAGTCTGCGACGCACAGTAATCAGTTTTGAGCGTCACATTTATAAGAAGTATGGAGGAGATTTAAACTGTGCTGCAGTTGTTTGTGATGTATTGGTTTACTAACGAGGAAATTAACAAAACGGCAGAAAAGAGACGAGCACTGATACTAAAGCGTGTTCAGAAAGCTCGTAATGCTAGATATAACAATTCAAAATTAGACGATGCGGACATTGACCGTGAGATGGCTGGGACGAACGCGCAGAAAATTTCCTGTTACACAGATATGCTTAATAAAGCCTGAACCTCGTCGTCGGTCCAGCTGTGTTTTCTTTTTTTATTTATTTTTTATTCCAAATTTGCAGACAGAACCCTCTTACTGCATGAAGCCACGAACCGCATTAGATTTTTAAAAATGCCGGTTAAAATAGAATGCTGCGTGGAGTCATCCAATCAAAATGCGGCGTAAACACAACCAATCAGCATGTTCAGCGCACAAGTCCCGCCCCCGAAAGTTCCTGAACTTTGAAAAAGTACTACCTCGCCAGCAGGGACTTTCGGAGGGGGAAATATTTACCCAGAACTTCATTTAGACCCTGATTCCTGCGGTGTAAACACACCCAAAGTTCCTAGTTCCTGGGGAAAGTTCCCGCGGTGGAAACGCGGCTAAAGTGCATCCATCCATGATAAAAGTGCTCCGCGCGGCTCCGGGGATTAATAAAGGCCTTCTGAAGTGAAGCCAAGCACTTTTGTAAGACAAATATCCATGTTAAATCTTTATAGGATGTAGCTGCTCTTCTCTTATATTGAAATCGTTTAAACATTTCACTTTAAAAAATCTCGTTTTAGACTTCTAATCCGTGACCGGTGTTTTGCTCTATCCTCTGCGCTTCCGCGTTCATCAATACGTCGGGTCAGAGGTCACTCGTCATGCGTCGGGTCAGAGGTCACTCGTCATGCGTCGGGTCAGAGGTCACTCGTCATGCGTCGGGTCAGAGGTCACTCGTCATGCGTCGGGTCAGAGGTCACTCGTCATGCGTCGGGTCAGAGGTCACTCGTCATGCGTCGGGTCAGAGGTCACTCTTCCGCCAGAACTCGACTCGTGTACGGCCGTTACCAGAAGCCAGTGATTATAGTTTACAAAGTCATAAATATGGATATTTTTCTTACAAAAACACATCGCTTTGCTTTAGAAGGCCTTTATCATTTTATCATCACCATGGAGCCGTATGGATTACTTCTGTGATGGATGTGCTATTTTTGGCTTGAAAAACTCGGCACTATTCAACGGCATTATAAAGCTTGGAAGAGCCAGGATATTTTCGATTGTGTTCGTCTGAAAGAAGAAAGTCCTATACATCTAGAATGTCTTGAGGGTGAGTAAATCATGGGATCATTTTTATTTTTGGGTGAACTATTCTTTTAATAACCTACAAGAAAATAGAGAGAGCTTTAGTGATAACTAAGCGAATATTTCATAACTACAATACCATTTTCTTGCTAGAAACGACATCAAAAGGGGCCTTATGCCTGCTTCAGCAATCCTATAAGATCATTACTAATCACACTGTACGACATGGATCTAATAAACTCAACAAAAACATCTATGGAAGTAACGTAAGCTACACGTAAGTGTAGAAGAATAAAGGCCATTGCACACTGAGTCCGAAATTTTCGTATGCGTTTTTTCGTATTCGTGATTCGGTGGCTCTAAATTGTCAAACACCATTCAAACTGCTTGTTACGGATGCGAAAAATGCAGAAAATCAAACCCGTTTCGATTTTTTTTATGACGGACGAAAGTTTCAGAGGCAGTGTGCAAGCGTGATTTACATAACGTGAGGTCGTATTTATTTTTTAACGTGCGAAAATTTCGGATGCGAATTTCGGACTCAGTGTGCAATGGCCTTAAGACATCATCAGCATGAGCTAGTGGTGAACAAATTGAGCAAGATGAGTCGCACTTTGGGAACTGTGGTTTTTATGTGCGCTGAAAAAAAGAGAGGAACAAGCGAAAGAGGAGAATATGGATGTGGCTAGAGAAAAGAGGCCAACTTGGCATGCCAATTTTGCAAATGGAGATAGTCATACGTCATAGTAACGACTTTTTAAGACCTTTTTATGACCATTATGATTTAAATTTATGACCTATTACACAAATTACGAAAAATAACTTTTATATTAGTCGATATAGATAATTATCACGATAAATGTCAAATCTTTATTTCTTTCAAGTTTAAAGGCATATTTTTGCTCCTAAGTGAAAGTTGTAGAGCGTTAATTGTGGTTTTAGACTACCGGTACTCTTTATTGTCAGAACATATCATGACAAACACTTGCCAAACAGGGGAACATTTTACAAATCTAAGGTAGAACATTCAAACATTTGACATTAGGTACTTAACAAAATTAATATCTTTATTGGAAAACTAATTTCTTAGTTTCTGCATGTGCTAATGGGGGTCAAGTCTTGAAACAGGATTGTGTTGACTTTGATATCTTCATGAAATGTATGAAAAACAGTAGCCTAAATACATTATTAAATACTGTAATTATATTCCATTAGTCCTTTAATACATTGTCTACAATAATAATATGCCCTTAGCAAAGGACTAAGCCCTTTGCTAAGGGCTGTCCGGTCCCTGTACGACCGAAGCAGGAGCTTGGTTCGCATTGCCGGCAGTAAGTCAGACTTCTTCCCGGTGCATGTTGGACTCCGGCAGGGCTGCCCTTTGTCGCCGGTTCTGTTCATAATTTTTATGGACAGAATTTCTAGGCGCAGGCAGGGGCCGGAGGGTGTCTGGTTTGGGAACAACACGATTTCGTCTCTGCTCTTTGCGGATGATGTTGTCGTGTTGGCCCCTTCAGACCAGGACCTTCAGCATGCACTGGGACGGTTTGCAGCAGAGTGTGAAGCGGCTGGGATGAGAATCAGCACCTCCAAATCCGAGGCCATGGTCCTCAGTCGGAAAAAGGTGGCTTGCCTACTTCAGGTTGGTGGAGAGTTCCTGCCTCAAGTGGAGGAGTTCAAGTATCTTGGGGTCTTGTTCACGAGTGAGGGAAGGATGGAATGGGAGATTGACAGACGGATCGGTGCAGCTTCCACAGTAATGCGGACGATGTACCGGTCTGTCGTGGTGAAGAAAGAGCTGAGCCGCAAGGCGAAGCTCTCGATTTACCGGTCAATCTACGTTCCTACTCTCACCTATGGTCATGAGCTTTGGGTCATGACCGAAAGGACAAGATCCCGGATACAGGCGGCCGAAATGAGCTTTCTCCGCAGGGTGGCTGGGCGATCCCTTAGAGATAGGGTGAGGAGCTCGGTCACTCGGGAGGAGCTCAGAGTAGAGCCGCTGCTCCTCCACATCGAGAGGGGTCAGCTGAGGTGGCTCGGGCATCTGTTCCGGATGCCTCCTGAACGCCTTCCTGGGAAGGTGTTCCGGGCACGTCCCACCGGGAGGAGACCCCGGGGAAGACCTAGGACACGCTGGAGAGACTATGTCTCTCGGCTGGCCTGGGAACGCCTCGGTGTCCCCCCGGAAGAGCTAGAGGAAGTGGCTAGGGAAAGGGAAGTCTGGGCATCTCTGCTTAGACTGCTGCCCCCGCGACCCGGCCCCGGATAAGCGGAAGAAGATGGATGGATGGATGGACAATAATAATATAATACAATTCAATATGTATATCCCACATGGTGCAGTTAATATTAATAGGCTAACGTTATAGTAAATCCATGGTAAATAATGGGAATTTGTAGAAAAGCTTCTGACTGTATCGCTGCGCTCAGTGTTGTTCGTCAGCGCTGTTTCATCTGCCTTTAAACCGGTTTAAATCACTGAGACATTTGTGTTCTTCGCCGAATTCAAGCGCTTCTCACTGGATCTCGTGACTGAGACCGATCAGAGTAAACGCATCTGCTCTAGTGAGCTCGCGCTGCGCTGCCGTTTGGACTTTGAGCCGAGCGGATATATGGTCCGTGTGGCGTGCGGTTCAAATGAGTTTTTTCGTTTCGCTTTTGGCGCATTTTATATTATGCCGCCAGCGCATTTTCGGGCAAAGGTAGAACCAATGAATGAACGAGCATATGAATTTAAGACGTGGCTAAATGTAATTTATGACCTTGTACGGAAAATCCGGACGTTTTTATGACTTTTTATGGCCTAAAATTCTTATTAATAAATTTATGACATTTTATGACTTTTTATGACTCCGCGGAAACCCTGGCAAACACACTGAGATAATCATAGGACCACCGTTTAGGAGCCACGGCCACAGAAATCGCAACGATTGGTCATCTTTCGTCTAGGACAGACCAAATTCCTACAATGTGTACCGGGCATTTGACCGCCAACCTCAACTTTCAGACGCCATGTTTTTTTTGGCTCAACTGTCACAGAATCAAACGCACAGGATTGCGGAACATCATATGCAGTGAAGGATATGTCTTCGCTGTGCAAATGAAGGTATCTCAGACTGTAGACAGGCTGTGACACGATCATAGGATTCAGACAGGCCTTGTTCCCTTCCTCCCTCAGCGTTCTTTAGCTTTCGGACGCAGCCGATGTCAATAGAGTTTGTATGAACCGGCTCACTTTTCTGCCTCCAGTCCCAGCACCTCCACCCTCTCCTCCAGAAGCTTCTCGCTGCGCTGGAGCTGATAGATGCCCAGGTCCACCTCGCTGACAGGAGACACACGGCCCTGTCCTGCCTGACTGAATTTCACCAGCTATACAGAGACAAGATCAAAAGTTCAATCAGAACTGAGCAAACTGAACCCAAACATGTGCTAAAAATCAGAGCCCTTTAGCGACACAGGTTTGAGAGAAATGTTGGAACATTATTCTATTTCAAAACTTTAGGGAGCGTAAGATTCTCACCAAGACTGCATGTATTTAATCAAAACAGTAATATTGTGGCATACTACTGCAATTTTAAATAATAACCGTTTTCTATTTGAATCTATTTTGATCAAAGCTGAATTTTTAGCATCACATGATCCTTCAGAAATCATTCTAATATGATGATTTTCCTGCTCAAAAAACATATTCCTTATTATCAATGTTGAAAAAAAAATGTTGGTGGAAACCATAATACATAATTTTTCCAGGATTCTAAAGAACATTGTAATTGTCTGTCACTTCTGATTAATTTAATGTTTTTGCTGAATAAAAGTATAAAAAATTTAGAAAAAAATCTTACTGAGCTCAAACTTTTGAACGGCAGTGTATTAAAGGTGCCATGTGTAAAAATTGAGGTAAAAATATCCAAAAAATGAGCTACACGCATCAAAAGAATGAGAAGAAATAAGGGCGATGATGTCATTAAACAAATGTCAAGTTTTTTGCCAGACAATCCACATGGCACCTTTAAGGACTCACTGAAAATGGTTAACCTGCATTAGTATCTACACAATGTTCACAAAACATCCACTTTCTATCCTAAAGTCTTCGCGAGTCCATCAGGTTTCGCTGTTGTACACACACACACACACACACACCTTCTCTCCTTCATGGAGTGAGACGGTGACGTGTTTCTCTCTCTGGAGCTGTAGCAGAGCCATGCAGAGCGTGCTCTCGTCGGGACAGATGTGAGAGGAGAGCGCACGCAGCTCTGGGAAAGACAGCAGAGAGCGCACGGCTAGAGGAGAACCGCGATATGCCGACAAAAGCGCAGCAGCCTTTTCCTGGAAGAGAACAAATCTTTTATTGCAAATTATAAAGAAAAAAAGAAAATTAATGTCAACACTGAGATTACAGCTCCAAAAATGCATTTATAAATAGTGCAACATTTCGATGAGATGCAACTCTTTTTGCCAATTTTGGTGCACTCCTTTTTTTGTATTTTTGATCATAGCAAATTAGATTATCATAAAAATTAAAAGGAGTTAAAAATAGGAGAGATGTGAATTTTCACAATGTCTTAGTATTCATTATGTTCCCCAATATGGACAGCTGCATATTGCAGTATATGTATATGTTCAGTCATGTATATGTCAGAGGTGTCAAGTAACGAAGTACAAATACTTCGTTACATTACTTAAGTAGAAATTTTGGGTATCTATACTTTACTTGAGTAATTATTTTTCAGCCGACTTTTTACTTCTACTCCTTACATTTTCACGCAATTATCTGTACTTTCTACTCCTTACATTTTAAAAATAGCCTCGTTACTCTCATTTAATTTCTGCTTGTTTTCATTCCCGCTTGTTTTCATTCTGGCTTGTCGTCGTTCAAAAAATGTCCAATTATACAATAGATCTGAGTCCCGCCTCCTGAACACACATCGCTAAACTGATTGGCTTTGTGTTTTCTTTCTAACTTGTGAGAGGCTGTCCGCGCGGCGCGCTGTAGTTACATTTGGTTGTGGGAAGCGGCAAAACTCCTCCGATGGAAACCTACTGTAGATGCGGTAAGCGAGGGAGAAATTAATCAACAGTTTTGTGCTCAAGAATACGTGGCAAATCGCGTCAAATATTGCTTTGGGGACAGCCGTTTTTACAATATTGCCTACTGTATGACAATCGCGGGATAAGTGGCAAACATAATCGTTAGTGTGTGTGTGTGCGTGCGCGCGTGTGTGTGTGAGAGAGAGGAGAGAGAGAGTGTGTGCGTGTGTGTGAGAGAGCGAGTGTGTGTGAGAGGGAGACTGAGTGTGTGTGTGTGTGTGTGTGTGTGAGAGAGAGAGAGAGAGAGAGAGAGAGAGAGAGAGAGAGTGTGTGTGTGTGTGAGAGAGAGAGTGTGTGTGAGAGAGAGTGTGTGTGTGTGTGAGAGAGAGAGAGAGAGAGAGAGAGAGAGAGAGAGAGTGTGTGTGAGAGAGAGAGGAGAGAGTGTGTGTGTGAGAGAGAAGAGAGAGAGTGTGGAGAGAGAGAAGAGAGAGAGAAGAGAGAGAGTGTGTGTGGCTTTGTTTATTATACATTGTGGGAACCGAATGTCCCCACAAGGATAGTAAAACCTGAGATCACCTCCATTGTGGGGACCAGCCAGCGGTCCCCATGAGGGGAATGGGTTAATAAACATACTAAATTATATATTTTTGAAAATGTAAAAATGCAGAATGTCTCCTGTGATGGGTAGGTTCAGGGATAGGGGCAGTGTAATGGGATAGAATATACAGTTTGTACACTATAAAAACCATTACGCCTATGGAATGTCCTCACAAGGATAGAAATGAAAAACTGTGTGTGTGTGTGTGTGTGTGTGTGAGAGAGAGAGAGAGTGCGTGCGTGTGTGTGTGAGAGAGAGGAGAGAGAGAGTGTGTGTGTGGGAGAGAGAGAGTGTGTGTGTGCGCACAACCATTATAGTGTCAAAATATCCCCACAAAGATGGCAATATCCAAAATCCTTATATGCGGCTGAAACCGGTAGCCTAGTGCCTCACAAGTTTTTCAACATTTACATTTTAATATATATAACATTATAGTCATTATGGCCTTAGAATGTTTGAGGAGGTGGGGTGCACTATAGGCCCCTTTGGCGCGGTCTAAGCTTTTGTCCTTAATGGCATTTTTTGCCTAGCATTACTTTTACTTTTATACTTTAAGTAGTTTTGAAACCATGTACTTTTACACTTTTACTTAAGTAAAAAGCTTGAGTTGATACTTCAACTTCTACAGAAGTCATTTTAAACCCTAGTATCTGTACTTCTACTTGAGTAATGAATGTGAATACTTTTGACACCTCTGGTATATGTACAGGGCACTGCAAATTACACGACAGTAGTTATGTTTGAATCCAAAATTGGAATACTGGATCAAATATTTCCAATAAAACGTTTCCATTTAAATTTCCAGCATCATTGCTCTAGTCTTCAGTGTCACATGATCCTTCAGAAATCATTCTAACATGATGATTTGATGCTCAAGAAACAGTTATTATTATTATGTTAAAAACAGTTTTGCTGCTTAATATTTTTATGGAAAACATGATTTTTTCATAAACAAAGTTCAAAATATTTATTTGAAATTAAAATGGTTTGTAACAATGTAAAATAAAATTACTGTCATTTTTTATCGATTTTAAGCTACAATATGTAATTTTTGGAGCTCTCGGCGTCTCGAAAACGCCACGTTGATATTGATCCTCGTTTTAGTTCTCCTTTTGTCCCAAAGTCTGCTTGCCATGGTCCATAATGTTTGAACGAAACAACAACAGCGTGATGCTAGACGTAACGCAGTTGTCCACGTCTGTCGCCATGGTTACTATGGCAGTACGAGCGGAAACCAGGGATAACGCGGATATTACATCAGTGACAGGCGACAAGTGATGCAGGGACGAGCCATTATTTAAAATGGGAATTTCTCTGAAATTAAAAATCTTTGGGAACTTTTGGGATATTGTAAGTACACAACTGCAGGAAATATATCACACTGTGCAAGTGATTTTTTGATATTTTATTACAAAAATCTTACATATTGAACCTTTTATTGACCTTGCTGAAAAAGTGTTGATTTCTTTAAAAAAAAAATTATAATCTTACTGACCTCAAACTTTTGAACTGTAGCATATACATGCAAATGGGGATTAATGGCTAAAGACTTCATTCTGTTAGGTAACACCATATACCTTGAACATTTGAATTGAATATTCGATTCACATTTTGACTGAAGACACACTTACCTTAACCAGTTCTATCACGACGAACATCTCCTCCAGCGGGACCCTCCCGCTGCCCAGCAGAGCCGACAGAGTCCACTTCAGAGGCCGGACTAACAGGAGTCCGACACCCCACGACAGCCAGCCCGAGTCTACGTTTGCAGCGAACTCGGACTCTTTCTGCACCTTCCCACTCCTAGAAGGACACAACAAATCCCAATAACATGCCATAAATACATGTAACGATAAAACATCATGATCTATGAGACACTGCCTAAAAATGCTGCCTTTCGGAGGACGCATTCATTCCAAGATCGGAAGGCATTAAAGCGCGTCCGAATCCAACTTTAGCTTCACTTCCTGTCTCCTGAGATCCCTTCATCTGATCAATCTTTGAAGGCAGTCTAGATGCATCCTTCACTGCCTCTGATATCCCACAATCCTGTGCGTTCCATTCCATGACAAAACATTTTGAGCTAAAACTTAAAGGGGTGGTTGAGTATGATTTCACTTTTCTAACTGTAGTTAGTGTGTAATGTTGCTGTTTGATCATAAACAACATCTGCAAAGTTACAACGCTCAAAGTTCAGAGCAAAGGGAGATATTTGCTTTTAAAGAAAAGGACTACAACAAACGGCTGGTAGAGACTACACGACATTCCTCCCGGGTTAGTGACATCAGCAACCATAAAATTTACATAAGCGAGGCAGAAAGTCAGCTTTCGAACGCAGCCGGTACACTCGAGGTGACAGCGACTTACCGAATCATGCTCTGAATGACAGTACTCAAGCCCAGAGGAACGATGCCCTTCCTTCTGAAACTCTCATTCAAGTCCTGCAGACTCACACACACCGACCCGCGTGTCCTGCAGTGGTCAATGATCAGAGGACTCCAGAAGTCGATCTTCCCATCCCAGTCTGTGCAGTCAACATCCCGGTTCTCTTTAAAGGCAGAGAACAAGAAAGCCATGCGCTCGTCATCCTCCCAGTCCGAAGGGAAGCGCGCGGCCCTGTCCTGCGCTGAAACCGACATCGTGCTGCCAGCGAAAGAGCTCCAGTGATTAATGAAAGAGAAGTACACGTTAAAAACAGTAACAGAAAAGAAGGCACTTTACAATTTGAGGAAAATCTATTCGTTTAAATTTATAATAAATGCGATTAGTTGAATTTATGAGTGTTTTTTTAACCCATCACGTAGGACTTAAAGGTCTATATTGTAGTTTGTTTTGGATGAACAAGAGTGGTGAACAAATTTTTTTTGACAATGGTTCCTCTCTCGAGTTTTTGACTACAAAAGAATTGGCCATGGACCCATTTAACATTGGAGTCAATGGGCATGTCCGAAAATGTCATTAAAACAACCTTTAACATTAGTTTTCAAAACTGTGCAACTCACCGAGTGATTAGTGATGTTAGTTGATGTTCCAGAAACAAAAAGTGTTGCGAAATACAGTTTCTGTCGTGTTTTATTCGTCATTTTGTAAAATCCCATTGTTAAAAAAATAGTTCCACTATAGCTAAATAAACGGATTGGAATCATATATTGCGACGATATATTGTTTATAATCATCAACGAACACCACTAACCACTCGGTGAGTTTAACAGTTTTGTAAACGAACATTATTGGCTGTTTTAATGACATTTTCGGACATGCCCATTGACTCCAATGTTAAATGGGTCCATGGCCAATTCTATTATAGTCAAAAACTCGAGAGAGGAACCATTGTCAAAAAAATGTTGTCCACCACTCTTGTTCATCCAAAACAAACTACAATATAGACTCAAGGTGTTAAATACCGGAATTATCTTTTAACGGGATAGATCACCCAAAAATGATTTCTGTCCCTCCATTGACAGCTACGCAACTTTTGACGCTTCAGAAAGTTCATAAAGAGATTTTTAAACTAATCCATACGAATTGAGCGGTTTAGTCCAAATTTTCTGAAAAGACTTGATCTTGATGAATATGATGAACGGGCTTTTTTTTTCCTTACATTTTTCTTATATTTATATATTCGGCTTATATTCTTATATTATTTTTTTACAATCTCTTTATGAAGCATCAAAGTTGTAGTTGCGTAGCTGTCAATGGAGGAACAGAGATATCTCAGATTTCATCAAAAAGATCTTCATTTGTGTTTCGAAGATGAACGAAAGTCTTGTAGGTTTGGAACGACATGAGGGCGAGAAATTAATGACAGAAATAAACTATCCCTTTAAGTACATCTTCGTTTGCTATTTTTAATGTTTACATCAATTGTCTTTGAAATATCGTTAAGTGTACTGTGTACTTAACTATCGTACTTGTTAAGTGTACTTGTGTGTAAATATATTTGGAATTGCACATTTGAAATTATGAAATCTATTTAGTAAGCTACATCTAATTCGCTAATATATTAACTTTAAATGTAATGTTGAAAACCACACTACAGTTAAAATTATAATGGTGTATATATAAATAGGTGTACGTCTTTAAAACAAAACTTTTAATTTGACAGGTACAAAGTGCACTTTTTCAGCGTTTTAGGTAAAAACATAGTCAAGAAAGTTTACACTTAAGTGGCCTTTTATCTAAAATATTGGCAAGTATTTTATTATAATATAATATACCTTTATAGAGTACACTACAAGTGTACATTCAATACACTGTTTTGTCACAAGGGTAACATGCATCAAAGAACTGCATGATGGGTAGCTTGTATTGTCTCTTTAATACAACGATGTTTGGTTAATTGTATAAAAGGTAAATGTATTTCAGGAAACTGGTCACACTTTTTGTTTCTAATGGTTCTGCGGTGTTAACAAACATGCAAATTAACACGCATATTCGACTTCTAATCAAATTTAAAGCACAAGGATGGTACAAGAACAGTTTTGGATTATGAATAGCATGTAAGACATTGCTGTCAACCACCTTGTAGCAGTTTAGCTCGTAAAAATGCTTGTATTTCCAGGTGCTCAGCACATTTTCACATATTGATCACGGTCAGGTTTGGCTGGCAAAGTGAACAGATCGTAAGATGCAAACCAAATAACTGACAACGTGTCATCCGTCAGATATAATGTCGTGTATCAAAACCTAGTGAGCTGCTATAACGCCTCATACATGCTTCACTAGGTTTCGATACACTGATTCTCCAATCTTAGATGTGGTTTAAGATTCAAGGCAAGCTCAGACCTCAAGTTCAAGCAGCTGGATCAAGTTCTCAGCTCAAATCTCCTCAGTGTTTGTCGTGACATCCATCGGCGGGGATCCACATACTTAAATAACCGGCGGAGGAGAGAGACACTAGTCTTCTTTTCCGTTTCACTAAAGAAGAAGAAGATGATGACAACAACAACACCTCACCCGGAAGACAACAACACTGCTCTTCTCCCTCTGGCCGTCATCGCCGGGCCACCGATGCAACTTTACCGCCACCTCGCGGTCGAAACACACTAATAATTTACAGAAAACATGCGTCACACTGCTCAGCATCATAAGAGGGGTTAAAAAGGGTTTGTTCAAACCAAAATTTTTTTTATATAATTTACTTACCCTCAAGCCATCCTAGGTATGCATGGCTTTCTTCTTTCAGCCAAACACAAACAGAGGAATTAAAAAAAAATATCCTGGCTCTTCCCATTTCCACAGGGTTTATATAGGCCTATAAGATCTATTAGTAAAGGCCTTCTGAAGCCAAGCCATGGGATTTTTTTTTTTTTTTAAACAAAATATAGTGGTTTGTATGGGCTACTGCCCCTTTAAATGCGTAGCTCTGCTGCATAATTGGTCTGATAACATTTTAGTTTTAAGTATGATGATGGGCTGGCTCCGATTCCAATAACCCAGCCTGAGATAATAAAGGCTACAATATGCTTTGCAGTGATTGTTACTCCACATTGTTCAGCAGTTTCGTAAGTAAGGTGACCCTGACAAAAACAGCAAGTAGCTATACATTTAGCTTTATTTACTGCATTTGGACCACAATTCTCTGAGAATTGCAGTAAACGACAGTGATAAAAATGTAATGCTGCATTGCAAAAGTTGAAATATTGGTTGTTGTATATCCTTCTGAGACCCAGCAATTGAGTTGTTTCCTCTGTAGAGGACATTACAGTATATTTTAGCAAATCTCTTTGAGATATAAGCCAGTTTTAAGTCTGGATGTCCTGTAAAGAGCACATCATGGCTTATCAGGCATTTTGAAGAGACATAAGGGAACAAAATATATCAATATTTCTATGAAATATGAGGTATCATGAAAATGTTGCCAAGTTACTCTCATTATTAGCTACTTATTTTTTATACATGTTGCCCAAATAACACATTAATATGCAAATTATAGACAATCAATACAATGTATATAATCAGAAAACCCATTTTATGACCATGTTTACACACAAAGTAAAATAGATAAAATTATTCTCTAATATCTTTCATAGCTTATTGAGAATCTTTGTACAAATCTTCATATAGTTTGGTTCAGATGGAAGTTTTCTGGAGCAAACTGATTAAATCCATAAATCATGAAATCAATAATTCCTTTAAACTCACCTTTGATCACAAAATTACATATTTAAACGTTTTTTCCTTGAAAAATGTTTTGTCATGCCTTTAGCTTGAATGTAACTCTCTACAACCTTGCTTCATTTAGTATGTGGTTCTATGAATATGCAAATAAGCCCCGCCTCCACTCACTCACACTAATTGGTCTGATTGGTAGTTTGTGACGTCAGAAACACCAGCAATTTCAAATTGTGTTTTTGAGATTGTCTTTGGTTCACTGCAGTTTTAAGGAGAAAATATGGTGTTGACTTATGAATTTGCACATGGTTTGTCTTAAAGCATAAAAACACCACATAGAATTAAACAACATTAAAAACGTGATTTTTTTCCCACAGGGGGACTTTAAATATATAATATGCATACAAAATGCACAAATTAAACATTTTCTAAACATCTTTTTCCAACATTATTCTCATATGTGTTTTACAAAGGTCAAGTTATAGAAAAAAAATCGACATGTAGGCTACTGAATATAAAAATGTAGGCTAATATAAAAAACATATGGTCATGGCCTTGTTTTCATTTTCTTGTTGGTCCTGGTGAGCTCTACAAGTCATGACATAAAATATTAAACAAAATGTTCAGAATTGTTTTTCACAATTTGTTTATATACTCCAAACAATGTAATGATGTAAAACAAAATTATAACACTTTTTTTATGGATCTCAGAAGGATATGATTAAATTTTGTAACTAATAGTTCTAACTCCAAGTGTGTGTGCTAAAATAAATATGTTCCTCATGCAGACTTCAGTTTCTTTAATCATTCCTGTGCTGCCCACGCTGGCTTGAAAGCGTTCGAGTTGGTCTTTTTGCAAGCTCTCTGAGACAGAGATTCAGCGTTAGATGTTTTATCAGAAGCAGGCCTTCGGTTACACAGCAGAGGAAACGGCAGACCAGAAGACCTCAGGTGCTTCACGGAGTATTCAGTCTTCGGCAGAGCGCTCGGTCTCGCAGGCGCAATCTTTGGAAGAATCACATTTGGTCTTGTAGAGGCTTGAAAGCTGTTCTTTGTCTCGATTTTCTTTAGTTCTACTTGACAAGTGACCTCCTCGAACCACTCATCAAACCACTGGTCATCACTGACATTGTCCACCCATGGAGTCAGAGACCAGTCATCGGTCAGCGGGCTCCACTCCGCTTGTTCAGCTTCCTCCACTTTCTTCACCTTCTCTGTGGGGAAAGTATATTTCTCTTGCAACTGTTGGCTCTGAGGCATGATCTTTGGAAGATGCATTAAGGCTTTTTCATCGTCCCTCAAAGAACAAGCATTCGTCTGAAGCTCGACACTCGTCTGGAGTTTCTCCAAATTATTTTTCTGGAGCACTTTTACAGAAGAAGAAGTGTTCTTCTGAAGGAACTTGTGTGTATACTGGGACAAGTGTCGGTTCTGGGACGCACCAGCTACACGTGTTGGAAAGTTGGCTCTCGCATTTGTTCTCTTTTTGGGAAGCTCATTCTTACCGTCTTCTTTCACTCGGACACCCCTGTCGGCACAGGAATCATTGCGCCAAAGACTCGAGGCGAACCCCCTGACCTCGCCGGGACCGCAGGACGCAGCGGGGCAGAAGAGGTTGTTTAGATGGGTCCCCTGCTTTCTGTCATCGAAACTCTTCTTCTTCATTTTCGACAGTTTGGTAGACGAGCAGGAGCGTGTGTTCCTCCTGTCGCCGTTATCATCGTGGATCGAGTCGAGGTCGAGTCCATGAATCACGATCTGCAGTCGGCGAGGGACCGCGAGCGAATAATAGCGTATTGAGCAATCACTCATTTAAAATGTGCTGTTGTGCTGCATTATCAGAGATCTGCGCGAACTGAAGCATCATCTTTAAAAGTAAACATCGCGTCACGTTTACACTTTTGAACGCACGTTATCAAAAGCATAGCCGTGATCAATGACAGTCAAAACTGAAAATTGAAATATACAATTAATATAATATATTAATAGCCTAATAATAATATAGCCTACCTAATAATAATAATAATAATAATAATTGGGAAAAATCAATTCTTAAAAGTCATCTTTTGAAAAAGGTGATCTTGGTGTTGCAATGGTGCTTGTATTTTAGGCCTATAGATTTTTCTGCATTAGTGGAATGAAATAGCCTAGCCCATGGCTATTTTTAAACATGTAAACCTTACATTTACACATAAAGAACTGAACTCCAAAAACTAGCCTACCCCATAGTAGGCCTACAGCTAGGCCTAATAATAATTTACGCAAAGTTGATTCTGCGCTAATTTGATAATAGACTGAGTGGCCTACAGAGACTCTTTTTGCGTTTTGATTTTTCACACAAAAATATACGGAAAAGAAGTGAGTTTCCACATTAAATGAAATGCCACATGACATCTCATAGCTTGTAGACTGTTATCAATCAATAATACTCATAAGTAGGGCTAGTTTTAGGCTATTTTCCACAATTAGCTCATAAAAATAAGGTGCTTTTTGACACTGCACAGTTGAGACACCCATGTTTAATGGTGTAAAGGTAACTAACCGTTCATTTTAAATATAATAACTAAAGACAAATGTTTGTTTATTCATCCATTTAAATTCATTAATTTTATTTAAATTAGCACTGGTTAAAATGTATAAAACTGGAACAAGTTAACGAACAGATGAATAATACACAGTTTAAATAGCCTATCACAAATATAAAATTGTATTTCCATTTAGCGTGCTGGCTAATTAGGGGAGACCGGGGACAGTTGCAACACTTTTTGCATTTGGCTCTGTTACTCGGAGACGGTTTGGATTAGACAAACCAATTTTTTATACAATAAACTTACATCTGTCTGTTAATAGTCTAAACCATTTAAAGATTGTTCCAGAATCTACATTTTTCACAATTTGCATTTGAATGTAAGGAGTCAGATGTTGCAACTGACCCCGTGCCCGGGGACAATTGCAACACTGTTTGGGGATGGTTGCAACATGTTACAAATAGGAATATATGTCAGTTTTAGCTAAATGATTATTATCAAATATTTATTCATCAGCTTTGATTAATGACAATTATAGATTTTTCTAGATGAATAGGCCTTATGTGCAGATGTAAAATATTCAAATTGATATCAAATACAGTAGGCTTTTAGTAAAATAAGAAGAATGGAACGATTTGTGAGGCAATTCACTTTTATTTAGCCTATTGTCATGTAAAACATTTTTTTTTAACTATATTTTTTATTATCATTTTTCATTTTAGCAAAACAAAGGTTAACAATGTACTGTCAACAATATAACTGCATCTTGCATCTACTTTAACGATAACTTTACAGCAATAACTCTCATTTTAGCAACTGTCAAAACTGTAATATCAACAATAATATAATACTCTGGATTCAGTCAGAGTCACAGTTGTACAAATTATGAAAGAACTTTTAAAATGTTAAAAATACTGCTATGTGGTCTGTTTTTATATTTATGCATTGTACGGGGACAGTTGCAACAGTTGTTGCAACTGTCCCCTTACCTGTCAGCCATGATAAAACCTCATGTGCTAGCTAAACAAGGTGGCATTGAAACATGTTAACCATATTAGCTTAAAGTTAACATATCACTCATTTAAACCATATAAGTTTGAACTGAATCATAAAAAACAATTACAGCATTTTAACAAAAACAAAGCTCAAGAAAATAAATACTTTCATTCCTCAAAAACAGTTTTTTTAAAATAAATCCTGGAGCAGCTCAGGAATCTCCTTGATGTTTCTCTGCAAGGGAGGGGCATCCAACTGAGCATGTGCAGTGTGAGTGTCATCACTCTAGCTTCTTTCTGATTGGAGAAAAATGACATGTTGCAACCATCCCTTGTTGCAACTGTCCCCGGTCTCCACGACGTTTAACCTGTTATCATCATAACACTGAACAACTGAACAGCGTGTGACGCAATAGAAGTGTGTCTCAACCTTTACAGTCGGTCTCAACTGTCCCCCGCTGATGCACCTCGCACAGTTCTCTAGATTTTGCAATGCCCTTGCACGACACAATAGCCTATGAAATATGTAATATTTCATAAATAATAAATAATCACTATAGACTATTTATAATAAAAACCATCGTATTAAAAATATGATATTAATCATATAATATAATGAAATATTTATTCGTAGGCTAGCTACTGTAAAGCTAGTGGGATCTCCTTCAATGCTTTCATAATCTTTACTTTTTTTAAATAATTTTGTTTCTGTATTTTTAATATATTTAATATTTATTGGATTTTTTTGTTTTATATATATATATATAATAAACAAAATAGTAAAAATTCTGCTAAGGTGATTTAGCAAGTTGGTAGGCCTACTGAAATGTTAAAAATGTGGCTTTGAGCGCTTTTGGGCGGAATCGTAAACACCTCTGATTGGCCATTGTACTCACGCTCATTGAATATGTCTGTGATTGGCTACAATGACTTCAAATCGCTGCAAAAACAGGTTGAATATGCGTAAATAATGACGCTCTTCACCGAGCGCTTACACAGATAAAGACTATAGGCCTATACTGCTTGTGCTTTCAAACCCACTCCCGTTTTTTAAAACACTTTCAAACGCACCCATGCCTTGATCATTGTAGCCAATCACAGATCAGATGAGCGGCGTGAACACAACAGTGCTCAAAACATCACAATTTAAAAATGTATAGTCAAGTCGGTACTTTTTGACAACTATAATCTGTTCATCATATAAAGGGATCTAGTCTCTACAGAAAATGTGGACTAAACTGCGACGCATCAAAGTAGTTGCGTAGCTGTCAATGGATGGACGGAAAGCTCTCAGATTTCATCAAAAAGTTCTTTATTTGTGTGTCCCAAAGATGAACGAAAGTCTTGCTTATTAGGTGAACCAACCCTTTAATTTGAGACTTTAACCTAGTTTCAGCCTATTATTTAATCTATTTATTTAATATTTCATAATTTTTATTTTATTTTGTTAAAATTTGAATGATTTTGTTTTGTTCTAAAACTTTTCCACAAAAGTCCACAAAAAAATATTTTGTGGGGCTGATCCACAATTTGTCCATTGCTTTTTTTATTAATATTTTATAATGAAGATCCTATATTTTCTAAGTAACTACTTTATGTATTTCAACCAATACAAATTCTATTTAGACAATAATAAATTATATTGTTTGAGCCAGCACTGTTTCAATAACAATGTCGATGTAGCCTATGTGCTTCGTCACATCTCGAAATAAGCTATATGCACAGATTATTCTGAGGTCATTAAAGGGCACCTATTATGGAATTTTGAAATTGACCTTTCATGTAGTGTGTAACATAGATCTAAGTGAACAAAAACATCCTGCAAAGTTTGAAATATGAAAGTGTACCGTATATAAAGTTATTGTCTTTCAAAAGTAAGAGTCGACTCGGAGTCATTTTTATGAATGTTAGAAGACCGAAGCTTTTTCTCTGACTAGATGACGTCAACTTGTCAAGTTATTTGAATACGATACGCCCACTTATTGCGCTCCAAGGCCAGCAGGGAAAACTTGAAACATCATGGCGACGAGACGCTGTGTTCTGAAGTGCGACTCAAAAGCCAACTTTTTTCATCTGCCCAAGGAGGAGCATTTGAAGACTAAGTGGCTACAATTCATATAACTATACCACAGAAGTATAGTCCGAGCCTTGTGCTTTGTTCGCGCCATTTTGAAGACGATTGCTTTACCAACTTAAATGCAATCAAACTTGGATTCGCGAGCCGGCTGATATTGAAGGAAGGTTCAGTTCCAAGTGTATTTGCATCAGCTTCCTCCTCCGTATCACTGTAAGTGTTATTAATAATTGTTGCTTTTATGTTTTATGTAGCATGCTTAATAATTATTTTGTTTGTTGTGTAAGCACCGTTTATAGCTTCTAGGTCTTCAATGACAATTGTATTGAGATAGCCTATGTGAAGTGTTTGTCGTTGTTTTCGGAGTTGTCTTAAAGAATAGAGATACCTCGTAGTAACGTAACTGCATTTTTTTTTTTTTTTTTTGTAAAAACGTTATGTTTATGCATCGGGCTAATGCAAACAAAGACTGATTGTGCTTTTACAATATGAACTCTGGGCAATGCTCGCTAACATAACATTAAATTCTTCATCTTATTTTATAAGTATACTATAATCATTATTATAACACAATTTAATTGATAAAAGCATCATTGTACTCCGTGTTAAACAATAAGTATTATCTCTGTAAACACTGCTGGATCATCTGACCAATCAACGCAGATTAGCGTCGCGCAAAGGAGGGGTTTGGAAAAATGAGTCGTTGAACGAGTCATTTGGGAGTCGGTGAGCAAATCAGGTAAAAACAAATGCATATTATACGACAACACAAGGGTTTTTTGTCATTGCATGCATGTAAAACTGTTGTTGGGGACTCCCACAACAACATTAGGAACATTTTAAATGTCATAATAGGTGCCCTTTAACTGTGCTCTCATGTATTGCCATAAAATATGATAAATAACAATACTATTTTAATGCATTTATTTGATGATCTGATCTGGATGATGCAGATGACCAAGCTGATCGATCAACGTTGCCAGCGCAACAGGACCAGAATGTATCAGATTGGTATGTTTGCATTTGTTATTGTAGAAACGACAAAGACGTAGTCAAACAAACACACAGTCGAATATTTGGGTTGTACTGTTCTGGAACAGTGTTTTCTAATTGTATATACAATTAGAAACCAGGCTCAGTCGGGGGCCAGTTCTCCTCTGGCCAATGAGCGAACAGTGTATGATTATGATTCTGGCAGCATTACAGGTCAGAAGTCAGATTGGATCAGAACATTCACAATATTATCCAGTTCCATCTGGTTGGAGGTCGGAGTCATCACGCCGGTTTGGAGACGAGTTTGTTGAGTTTGTTGAGGATGGCTGTCGTGTCGATGAGGCGTTCACAGGCTGATGAGGCTGGCACTTCAGGGATGCGTTGTGGTCATGTCCAGGCGCAGGTCCACCGTCTGATCTGGATCCGGCCCGGTTCACTGTGTAGCCGCTCCCTGAATCGTGTAGTTCAATTTTCCACATTTATTTTATGTCATTATGTCAGTATCAGAATTTGCTTTCTACCATACACAAATAAAAATGTCACTGCACTTTTGCTGTGTAATTGTAACAATGAGCACTCAAACACACTAAACCAACAATTACTAAAAACACACACAAAAACTGATTTTGCACGGGCATTTTGCACTAGTAATAACAAATGCACATGAGGGGGAGGAGGGTGCCGCAAGAGAGTTTTTTTACGACAGTGTTGTGAAATATACGCCACAACTGTAGCGGAAGCTCGTTGAGAACATAGATATACATAATAAAGGCTAGATGTCTTACGGTGGAGTCTCTAACGTCATCACTGGCGGCCATCTTGTCACAGGCAAGCATTCTGGCGGGCTCTGTGGTTCCTGATGTAAGGTGAGTGATCTGCACGAACACAAATCCTCTTATCTCGCTGAAATCTTGACGGATTTACAAACGGTTTGGTTTCTTACAAACGTTATTAACGTGGCTATAATTCTGGATGCTTGAACATGTTTAAATATATAATATTATAATTATTCATAAGTATGCAGTGTCATAACTACATCTCTGACGTTTATAACAAACCAACTCGTTTGAAAATCGGTAGAAAATTTAGCAAGTTATGGTTATTTAAAAAGTACATGCACCATTAAAACAATGTTACGAGTGAGCGAGCTGACTGTGACAAGATGGCCCGCCAGGTCGACCTCCATTGGCCAGCAGCGCGGACGAGACATCTAGCATTTATTATGTATATCTATGATTGAGAAAACATGCGACAACAAAAGTGAGAATCAGCTAAGAAATGGCTAGAGTTGCCAAGTTCCCCTTTAATGGGAGTTCACTCTTGTTGAATAAGAACAAAGAAAGAAAAAGCTAGTCAGTAATAAATCAGTAAAATCAGTGTTGCAGATCATACCATCGTTCTCAGACACACTTGCCTAATGCTCCTAGATTAGCAACTGTAAGCTACCTCTCTGGGCCATCTTCAACCTACATGAACAGAGAGAAACTTGCACAAGACAGATTTGTAAAACCAAATTTTGGATTGTTCAACAAGACATATGTAAAGAGACACAACAAAGAGCATGGAAGTAATACAACCGCTGGAAATTGATGCTGTAAAGGGAGATAAAAAAGTTAGGTAAAGAGATATTAGTCACACAGGCAGACACACAGACAGACAGACAGACAGGCAGGCAGGCAGACACACAGACAGACACACAGACAGACAGCTAAGCAGACAGACAGGCAGACCTGTGCCTTTGGGTTTTATTTTTCAAGTCATTTGACATTTGCTTGTTGTAACTCTTCAAAATTAAGCTTTATTTTTTATCTTTCTTCAACACTGAATCTACTACTTATATTTACTACTCAAAATGTGTATTGGTCAATCTCAGGCAACTTTATAAAATTTTTTACAAGGTTTCTAAGCAGAAGATGGACGCATGTTTTCTCAGTCCTGTTACCGATACTCATGTGCAATTTAAAAAGCATGTCTTTGAATTCTGTTGTTTTCCCCACAAGAAAGTGTTTATTTTAAAGAATTTGCTGGTTATATATGTTCAAATAATTTATATTTATGACAAAAATCACTATACTGTATATTAAGGCAAGGTGTATTTTAATAAAAAAACAGACATTTTTCATTTTAAAGAAGACCGAAGCCTCAAGTTTATATATATTTTTTATAATTAATTTATTAAACAATTGTATACATGATGTATGTAAATTGTATAAATAAACAGTGGTTTAAACTTAATTTTTTTTAGAAAAATAAAAGAAATTGTAACAGGAATGAACACTTGGTAACAGGAATGAGTGTTGATGAATATGTGTGTGTGTGTGGTGTGTTGTGTGTGTGTGTGTGTGCGCGCGCGTGTGTGTGTGTGTGTGAGTGTGTACATGACTGTGTGCATAAGATTTCTGTGTGCTATTTTTCATAGAAAATGCTATTTTTTAGTGTTCTATGCAGTTTTTATTAATGTTTTTAATTATACATTTTAAATTTGTAGTTAGCTTAATGTGCAGGACATTTTGCTTAATAATAAAATGTATTTTAGAGTTCATTTTCATGCAATTTTATACATATAATGTCCTGGGCTGGGGACATAAATGTCACCCTTTCGTGGAATGGCTCATATAATGTTAACAAACACAATTGCCAAATGGTTATCTCATCATGTCAACACTCATGTCACGTATATTAAAACACATTTGATGTATTGTTTTCCCTTATTGAGAAATGAATTACAGTTTAAATGCTCGGTTTTATCACTTAAATGGTCTTACCTAAAAATATTCTGGTTCTGGGATTCCTCTGGGATTGGATCTGGAGTCTTCTCTTGTATTTGTATCAGTGATTAACCATGTGGATGGATGATAACAGCCTTCTGGCCCATATCTATGAGCTGATAACCACTGATAACGCCCATTCAATCGAGTGATAACATTTATTTTAGTTTTTGTGCGTTCTAATTGTGGTCCAAGCCTCTTTTGGACCCCATCAGAAGGTGAAGATTATGCTTTTGATCTTTTATAAAGGTACATGAGGACAGAACCAGGCCTTCTGTCACCCATCGGGAGAAGGGGTGGCACAAACGACTTCAATTTCTTCAAGGAGAAACTCTTCTGACGCATGTTCTGATGGTTCGGATCCCCAATTCCTGCCACATGTCTACTTTTGTCTATACTGTCCTGAAAGCTTTTCTTTGGCTCCTTAATGGAAGAAGCTATCTCCTGCTTCAACCAGTCTTTCTCCAGCTGAACCTCATCTTTCTCCTGCTGCAACATTGGGCTCAGAGACAAACCTTCTGGGAGATTAAAGCTGGCCTTTTGACCTTTCTTTGCCTGCTTTGTGGGAAAAGCGTCGCTCATCGCACTGAGGCTCTGAGGCACAATTTCTGGAGGATGAGTGAAGTCAACATCTTCCTTGTTCTTTAGCTCGTCTACAGAAGAAGCATTCGTTCGAAGTTCCTCAACAGAAGAAGCATTTGTTCGAAGTTCCTCAACAGAAGAAGCATTCGTCTGGAGTTTGTCTACAGAAGAAGCATTTGTATGAAGTTCCTCAACAGAAGAAGCATTTGTCTGGAGTTTGTCTACAGAAGAAGCATTTTGCTGTAGGAACTTTTGTCTATTCTGAAGCAAGCATTGTCTCTGGGGTACAGCTCTTCGAAGTGGTGTAACCTTGGCCTCTGTCTTTGTCTCCACAGACACATCACTTTGAAATGGTTCTGAGCTCGCTCTTGTATTATCGGTTGTCTCCTCAGACACACTTCGTAGGCCATTTTCTGAACCGCCTTTGTGATGTTCAATGTTCTGTTGCTTTTCTTTGGGAGAAAAATGCTTCCTGAGCAAATAGTTGAACTGTTTTTTCAAGATGACAGTTCTGTCTTCCTCTACTTGTGCCTTTACACGGAGCCCCTTGTCGGCACAGTGGCCATGCCTGCTGAACGTAGGAAAGGGCGCCAAACTCCTGACGACCGAGTTAGGGATATAGCCATCAGGAGCAATGGGCCATATTATTTTGTCGAGGCGATTCCTCTGCTTACTGACATCGGACCACCTGATTTTATCCGGCAGTTTGGTAGATGTCATCGCGAATCGCGAGTAAAGAGACCGCGCAAACAGAGACCGCTGTAAAAGTCTGCAGAAAATGAGTGTTGTTATGGCGTCATCGCATTGAGACGTCAAACATTCCAAGCGCGCGCTTGTTTAAATAAGCTATTATTTAACGGTAAACACGTTTAAGACAAAATGAAATGATTTATGAAAATTAAAATGATTTGATACATATAACGTTGAATGAGCCACCTGTTTTGAGACGCACTGTAAGCCGGGATATCGGATCGGCATTCTCAACTGTCAGATAAGTTGGCGAAAATATTAGATATTGTTATTTTATTATTATTATTAATAGCTTACTGATAGGCCTACTATATTGTTGTTGCTGTTAATTTACAGAAATAATTTGATTACTGATGCTGTCAAAATCGACGTTAGTAGCCTACACCTTTTCATGGAAACATTGAAATTTGATGATGATAAAAACGAAAAAAAGTATTTATTTAAAAAAGTATTTATTTAAAAGTAGCTATACATTTAATTTGTAATATGTAATACATAACTTGTATAAAGCGTGTATAGGAACCTATACCATCAACTTACCGGGTAGATACAAAATTATAGCCAGTATATTTGTCTGTTTATTAGTTTATGAGTAAAACTCCAAAAAAGGCTAATACGCAGAAACCCACATAAATGTTGTCCTCATTTTAGATAAAGTTGGAGATTAGATAGAATTAGATAATTGGTGGAACATTTTTTTTTTAAATGTAACAAAATCGTTAGATGCATACAGTCATAAACAATCAGCTACAATAGGCATATACTTCACAAGGAGACAATAAAGCAAGCACCATTCACGCTCATATTCATGCATATTTCATGCAGTTTGGTCCTTGAGTTTGATAGAATGCACAGAGTTTAATTTAGGAGCATTTTTTCAAATCAATCAACAATTTATAATTATATAATCTACAGCCTATACTAGTATAGGCCTATACTTATCTTTCTTTTATCAAGAAATACTTTATGCACTGCAAACATTTTTGAGGACTTTTGAATAGAATTACAGTTCACTAAATGTTCAGATTTCTATGTAAATACCACACTGCCCCCTGCAGGCACCAGCTGACTGTCCCATAGAAGATGTCCAGTCACTATTGGCACCTGGATGGAGATAGACAGAGGAAGCAGGAAAGGAAAACCCCTTCTTCTTTGGAGGCTATGGACAAAAAAGACAGAGAAAGGGTGAAAGGATGGAAACAAGGTCAGAGACAAATATTTGCTGTTACTTACCATTTTGAAGTTTGTATTTTCCACTATACAGTATATTACATTTAATTTTGATCGTTTTTCAGCTATATTGACACATTTCACAGCACACTTATAATCAGACAGCCACTGTGATAAAGGCAAGGTAACAACCAGGGTCTGCATTCAATAACAATATGAATCACTGCAAGCTGAAGTTGTTCATGTGCAAGACAAACAGATATTTCAACTTTATTTTGTCGCATCATAAATTACATTTCCACCACAGTCAGTTATTGCAATACATGCTGATGACAGCAGATGTTTTATAGTGACATGCCAATTAGTAATTATTGTTCCCAAGTAATAATTCAATATTTTCAGATAATAATCTGCATAGAAAAGCAAAGCCTTAACAGTCAAGCTCAACTGAGTGATGAAAATGTTATTTTTTCTTGGTAACACATTATATTCGTACCTACAGACATTTTCATGTTATGATGATGAATCAGGGAGTCATCTGTCTAAAAATATAATTTCACTTTTTTTATATGAAACTGCTGAACAATGTACATCCTATTAAGAGTAACATACAACAACATAATTATTGCAATGCATATGGTAAATCTTCATTTAGCTTTGAAGGCCCAAATGGGTAATAATCAGTATTAGTATTAGTAGTAGTGTTTATTAGTAGTAGTGCGTATTAACATGTCTTTTTTTAGTTAAAGGGATAGTTCACCCAAAAATTTAAATAAGCCCATGATTTACTCACCCTCAAGCCATCCTAGGTGTATAGGACTTTCAGACTAATATAATCAGAGTTGTATTAAAAAATGTCCTGGCTCTTCCAAGCTTTATAATGGCAGTGAATGGCTGTCCATAAAAGTGCATCCCTCCATGATAAAAGTGCTCCACACGGCTCCAGGGGGTTAATAAAGGCCTTCTGAAGCCAAGCGATTAGTTTTTTTAAAGGGGTCATGACATGAGAAACCAAATTTGCCTTGATCTTTTGGTATATAAGAGGTCTTTGTACCATTAAAACGTCCTGCAAGTTTCATAGCTTAAGACTTCCTCCCCATTATAAACGAATCATTTATTTAATCAAGCTCTAAATACAGCTCGTTCTGGATCCATGGTAAGAAGTGACGTCACGGTACGAAGTGACGTACCAGCGTTTGCATATGACCGCCTCCAGAAAAAGACAGTTACGCTTTAAGCGGAAGACAACTACGCTCATTCCGTATCATTGTCGCGCCCGCGCGCCGCGCGCCTCACAAGTGTTCAGTCGACGGACAGCGAGTGGGTCTGTGTACAGGGAAATTATGATGTCACACAGATGTGCTGTTCCTGGCTGTGGACAAACTACATCTTTGAATACGCTGCGAAAGATCCAGTCGTCAGGGAAAAATGGATGCACTTTATTTTTTGCGGACGTCTCAGTCACGGCAGTGTTAGTTTAAGCGTTTGTTCTATACATTTGAAGGATGACTGTTTTGAGAACAAATTCCAAAATGATGCTGGCTTTGCCAGAAAACTGTTGCTCAAAGATAAGTCCTTGCCGACTATTCTGGGCTCAACAACGACGACGCAAACTGTAAGTAATGTGTTTAAAACTTTAAACTACTTTTTAAATACGCTGAATCCGCACAGGTTCTGGCTGGGGGCGTTAATAATTGATGCATGCACTGACGTTAGCCAATCATAACAGTGGGCGTTAACACTGAACTCTTAAAGGGGAAACCCCCCCAAAACAGACTGTTTGAATCAGAGGATGAGAAACAGGGCGGGAAAAGGTCATAAATCACTACATTTTTAAAGTTTTTTGTAAAAAAAACTATAGTAATACTATATTTGCACCTAAGGGAACATAATAATAAAATAAAAAAAACCATGTCATGACCCCTTTAAGAAAAATATTCATATTTAACATGTTACAAAGTAAAATTCCAGCTTCCGGCCAAACAGCCATAGGCAGTCTACTTGTGCCTAAAGAGAGTCAGAAGTATCGTAGTGCGTCATGGCGTAGCGTAAATATCAGCAGTACATCGCATTACTCTCATAAGTTGCGCTTTAGACCTGGAATCCGTATGTTGTTTGGCTGGAAGCTAGAATTTTACTTTGTGTAAGTAAAATATTCATATTTAACATGTTATAAACTCATCACTTCGCTTCAGAAGGCCTTTATTAACCGCCCAGGAGCCGTGTGGAGCACTTTAATGATGGATAGATGCACTTTTATCATGGATAGATGCACTTTTATCATGGATAGATGCACTTTTATCATGGATAGATGCACTTTTATCATGGATAGATGCACTTTTATCATGGATAGATGCACTTTTATCATGGATAGATGCACTTTTATCATGGATAGATGCACTTTTATCATGGATAGATGCACTTTTATCATGGATAGATGCACTTTTATGATGGATAGATGCACTTTTATGATGGATAGATGCACTTTTATCATGGATAGATGCACTTTTATGATGGATAGATGCACTTTTATCATGGATAGATGCACTTTTATCATGGATAGATGCACTTTTATCATGGATGGATACACTTTTATCATGGATAGATGCACTTTTATCATGGATAGATGCACTTTTATGATGGATGGATACACTTTTATCATGGATAGATGCACTTTTATCATGGATGGATACACTTTTATGATGGATAGATGCACTTTTATGATGGATAGATGCACTTTTATGATGGATAGATGCACTTTTATGATGGATAGATGCACTTTTATCATGGATGGATACACTTTTATGATGGATAGATGCACTTTTATGGACTTCAAAACAGAAACAACCATTCACTGCCACTATAAAATTTGGAAGAGCCAGGACATTTTTTTTAATATAACTGGTTATATTCATCTGAAAGAAGAAAGTCATATACACCTAGGATGAGTAAATCATGGGCTAATTTTCATTTTTGGGCGAACTTACTCTTTCAGATGGCTTACACTTACAGAAACTAATGTGTGCGTGTATTTAGCAATGACAGAATCAATTCTTGTGTGAAAGCAGATGTAGAAAAGGTGTGGAAATGTTGCAGTTCTTGACATTTAAGCCCCAGTAAAACGTCTCCAGCAGCCTATTTGGCACTGAGGTCCACCACGAGATGCTGGTACACCATGGTCTTTCCTTTAAAACTGGCCGCTAACAGAATATCCTTATTGTCAACAGACACCAGACTGAACCCTCGAGGCGCTAGCATGTTCAGTTCCTGGAAGGGCAGGAACCTTTGAGTGAGGTCGTCCCACAGATAGATCCGAGAGAAGGAATAATCGCTCCCCAGCAGAAGGTACTGCCTCACTCCGACGCTGAACGGATACACGGCCATTGAGCCGCGTGACGGCAGGGTTTGGATCTCCACAAAGCGCTGGTTGTCCCAGCGCAGGATCTTCGAGTCTCCTATGAAGCGTGTGAGGCAGAGATACAGCACTTTACGCACCCAGAAGTGCTTCACCATCTGCACATCGCCTGAATCTGTGATCTGCGAGTGGTAGAGGAACTGGCGCTGGCTGCGGTTCCACTGGTACACCACCGGGGGCTGCGAGGAGCTGGAGAGGATGAGGCGAGGTTTGCCGTCCACCTCGAGGAAGTCGATGTGAGTGTCTCTGTGCCAGGGATGGAGAGACTGGTGTGAGTAAAAGCCGTTACTGTTCCAGCGGTACAGGCTGGTGGAGCCGGCTTTGGAGCTGTCGACTACAGCAAAATACCAGTCGCCTTCAATCTGGAAAGTCTCGATGAAGTTGGGTTTGCGGACACGGGTGGTGTCGATGTCCTGGATTTTGACGAAACGCAATGGACCTTCCTCCCATCTGACAACAACAACGGGATGTCATAATAAGAATAGATGATGATGATGATATATTTACATGCAAATAACTCTTTGAGGTATTGAAATAATAAGGAGAATTCAGTAGTTTGGTGATAATTGAACATGTTTTACACATTAAGAAATAAATCAGGCCCTGTTTACACATGGTACTAAAGGGATAGTAGTTCAGTTTAAATTCAATTCAATTTGAAGAATGTCAGTAACCAAACAGTTAACTGGACCCATTGACTGCCATAGTAGGAAAAAAAAATACTATAGAAGTCAATGGGACCAGTTAACTGTTTGGTTACTGACATTCTTCAAAATATCTTCCTTTGTGTTCAGCAGAAGAAAGAAATTCATACAGGTTTGAAACAACTTGAGGGTGAGTAAATTATGACAGAATTTTCATTTTTAAGTGAACTATCCCTTTAAGATGTGTTTTGGTCGATCGGATCACAGATGTAAACGGGGTCTAAGACTGTGCTCACACTTGTTGTTCGGTTAGCTTGGTTTGTTTGGTCCGGACCAAAAAAACAAACATTTAGTCCTGGTTCGCTTAGCGTTCAAATTGGCATTTTTAACACCGAACCTAAAGACATAGGGATGTGTTCACAACCTGATTGGTTGGATTTAATTATGTATATTTCGCGACAGAACGTAACTTTTGTAACTTAATAATAATAAATGTATATTTAATTTACAAAGTGACGACCATGCAGTGTTTCTTTATATTACTTTATGTTTGTTGTATTGTAGTCTATTTGTCATATTTCTTGTAATTAGTTTATTTATTGTTATTGCATCACTGATTGTGTACTTGTCTTCAGTAGCTTGAGTTTTTTTTCTTTACTTAGTCTTGTTGTTTTTTGTGAAATTTCAATAGTATCACATTTTGATATCATAAATACCTTATTTAAAGCAAAAATAACTATATTGTGATATATATTGTTGTCTTGAAATAAAATTACTCATATCATGATGTAAGATATTGGTCATATCGCCCACTCCTATGCAAAAAAATGCATCGAAAACGTATAAAACCAATTGCAAAAGTTTTCATGAAAGTGTAATCTATTAAATGTAATCTAAAATAATGAAATACCAAATAAATATTAAGTTTCTGTAAAATTAGTGTTTTATTCATTTGTATACTTGGTTTTAGTTTTTTATTAGACAGGGCTTGGCAATTAGAAGCAATTAAGTATAATGTTCATTTATGTGTTACACAAGTATAAAAATTCATTAAAAATTAACTATAAATAAAGCAAAAAATAAAATTGACACAATATCAGTTAAAACCCATTAGACACTCGTTGATGGGTTAATGTTGAAATGTTGATACAAAGTCCGAAGAACCACTGATCCCAAACAAAAGATGCTTCATGAAGCATTGTTCCGAATGTGCCCATCACTACAATCGAGTCCATATCCAAAATAGTGCACATAGACATACTTGTAGATGTGTGATCCTCCAAAGAGCTGAGCCACAACCATGTAGAGAGTGTTGTTGATCACCACAGGTTTACAGTAGACAGCAGAACGCGCTGGAAGGCACATAAAGTACATATTAAATCATTATGCCTTGATAATCTTGCCATTCTTTAAAGAAGTTCACTTATTTTGATGTGTTGACTCGCATACTAAAGCACATGTGAAGGACTTTTTAATTATGATTTTCACATAGTGTGCGATATTACATTTTAAGGAAATATATATTTAAATTTACTAAATTACAATTAATTTAAAAACATGACATACAAATATATTTTTAGTTTACCATGAATGCTGGTCTGCCATATACGCTATAAGTAATTGAGAAATTACATATTAAGATGTACTTAAGTCATACTGAAGTAAACTACAATACATTTTCATTTAAGTGCAATTAACATGCAATTAAGTGTCTGAAAAGATTACATTGAGCTGTCACTCTCATGAAACGAGATTTTGTGGTTGGGAACCACTGCTTTGGGGAATATCCCCATTTTCTTTTCTTTTTTTGCATTGGTTCTACCTATTAAATCAAATAATAATAAAGAAATCGAATAACAGCTGACGTTTGACTTACATGTGATGTTGTAATGTGTCTTGAAAAGCATGTCCACATGATCCCAAATGAACACGGTGCAGATTCCGGTGTTGGGCTGAGCGAAAACTGTGTACTGGTCATTGTTAAACTCGTACGACTCCACAGACAGAGACTGGAACGAGTATACCTCATATACTGCAAAATCTGGATCAGAAGAACGTTTCATATTAGTCAGTCCACCATTTTAAAATCCACCTTATTTTAAATGGTCCTGCGGTGTGACACGATTTATTTACAAAAAGACTACATGCAATTTTTGTAAATAATACATCTCAAACATTTCCAATTTTTCTATAATTATTATACATGCATCACATAAAAAATACATATATCTATTTTTTATGTGATGCATAAAAATCAGAAACGTTTTGTTAAATAATTTATAAATATATGTATTTATAATTGTATTATAGCATGTCACAACACAGGACAAAGCATAAACTGTTTGGAATTTCATGCCAACTACCGGTACCCAGATACACTACATGGCCAAAGGAATGTGGACATTTATTATCAATATCAATGCCGTCTACGAGATGTTGGATCATGGATGCAGGAGGGACTGGCTCTCTGGCTCCAATTCATCCTCAAAGGTGTTTGGTTCCGGTCTGGGCTTTGTGAAGACCAGTGAAGGCCATTTTTTTTGTAGACTAGATTTTGAATACAGGTTTATTTTCATGCTGGAAAAAAATAAATCTCCCCAAAACTGTTGCAACAAAGTTGAAAGAGGAGAATCAAGAATGTCAATGAGTGCTGCAGGAATGAGTCCTGAAACCTGGAAATGAGTTCGCAATTTAGCACTTTCGTCAGGGCCACTATCGTTTAAAGATGATTGACAGTATTAGCATATAGTTTGGATTGGCGGTCTGGTTCTCTTCTGGGCAAGAACTCAATGCCCATCCATGCAGCCAAGCATGAATAAGAACAAGGAGAGCAGTGATAACCCCCCTGAACAGTATTGCAGATATCATTAATGTTCAATAATTGAATGTACAACATAATTCGAGAATTAAGTCTGATTCGAAGAGGAATATCAGAAGGCCAAGTCCTGACTGGACGAGAGGTGGAGCTGGAGATGGGGGGGGTAATTCGATCCTTAGCAAAACCATAAAGCTGTTGATAAGCTGAATATGCCTTATATATGGATGCTGTGAGAGGCGTCGTATTCCTATAGGTAGACGTGGATCAGCCGAGTCAGATGTGAGCTTCACTGACGTGACCTGCCATTTCCGCTTCCGTCATCCCAAGGTCAATGGGTTTTTGGTTGAATGCCTGAAATAAGCTCAAGATATTTTCATGTTTTATTCTACGACATAATCTACATCAGTAATACCCCACTTAATTTTTGTGTTGCTAACAAGTGTCTACACAGGAGGGTCTGGGGGCAGTAAACCTAATCTCTGAACAGGTAAACTCAACTACTCACTAGTCACTTTCACAGCCGTGTTGTGTTTATAATCACGCTCTTGCAAACTATTCTAACTATCCAACTTGTAGATTTTAAAGGGTTCATGAAATGCATTTTCAGATCTTTATATTATGTTTCTGGAGGTTAGCTGATAACGTTAGCAAAGTTTTTGCACCATAAAAGTTCAAATAATTGTAAAAAAAATTATAAATAAAAACGCTACCTTTCAAGGGGTTACATCTTCTAGAAACACAAGTAAACGCCAACTACCGTGAACTTCAATGCCAGTCTTGGTTGAGAAAGAAAACGCATGTGTATCAGTATATTGGACCAGTGCATTCACTCTTAAAGTGACAGCAGCCTAATATTCCTGATGCTGTCTGTGTTTTTAATGCTAATCAAACAATAAAAGACAAAAATCACTTGCTGCTCTTGACTGAATAACTATATGTAATTTATTCAGTGAAGACTGTGAAATGGTATTTTACATGTGATTACTTTATTCAATTTCTGTACCTGATATTTACTGTTAAGGGAGAAAAAAGTTTGATTCATTTTTTTTTCTTTCTATTTTATATATTTGTGCTATTGCTACTATTTGTTCTTATTTTATTACTGACTATTTACTTGTCTTAAATAATATTTGAAATTGATATTAGTCTAGTATGTTTTGCTGTGGTATCAAGTGTGTATAAGTCAAACACAATGAAACAATAACTATTTTTACTTACTTTATTTATTTATTTATTACTTTTGGTGTGGAGCCAGTGAAAATGTTGGCAGAGCCAGTAAAGATTTGAACCACTGGCCCAACCGTGCCAGTAGCGTTGACCCCTGGCCCTGATCATAAACTTTTGTTGGTCACAGAGCTTATTTTCTGCAGTAATGGAAAAGCTAATGAAAAAATCCTATATTGGCTTTTTCTCTAGAGAACCAGGGTAAAGCTAACTTCCATGTAAATAAGTTATCAGTTGAAGTAAGGAGCCTGGAATTTGAAGGGGGAGTCCTCATACTTCTGACCACGTAGAGTACCTATATTTGACAGAATTACAGATCTCAAATGCCATGTGCTAAGAGTGCGTGAGTGTCCTTACCTGCACTTATGCAGTTGAAGTCGCGTGGCGTGAGGTCGTGGATGCGTCGACCCTGGAACTCAAAAGGACTGGCGCAGTATATGGCGGGAACAGAGGTGTTGGTCTTCTCCATCCAGTCAACCAACCATTTGATCTTACAGTCACAACGAAACGAGTTCCCTCGCAGGTCTCTGCCAAGAGTGGAGAGAGGAATAAAAACATACACAAGAGATACAAAAATATATGAACTTTCCCGTTTAAAGAATAACTCTCGTCTGTGAGGTATTGCTTAGTACAAGGGGTTTTCAAACTGGGATGTGTGGAAAGTTAGAGAAAAAATATTTTATACAAAATTTTTAACAGAAAATGCATGTTTTTTTTGTTAAAGGGTAACTGTTGCCAACATTGAACTTAGGCTCTTTTTAAGAGTTCACATGAACTCCAGCATTGACAACATTGTTTGTGTACACAAAGCTTACTAAAAAGAAAGGTTTTGTACGACCAGAGCCCGTCTACGGAGAGCCTGTTCACTCCCTATTAAGTCCTATTGTACCGACTTTTGGTTGTAGTTCCACCAGAGTTCCACTGGGGGGCGATCACCCCCGAGTGCAAAATGAATGAGAGTCTATGGGGCTAGACGGCTAAATTTGTCCCTTTCAGCCGATTGCCGTTGAGAAATCTCAGATTTGATTGTAGGTTTGGCAAGTTTAACATGGGTTATAGGTCGAAAATTGAATGAACGAGTACTTATGTCCTTTCGATTTCTTACAGGTTGAGTTGTTGTTGCCCATAACACGCTAGCATTCTGCTAATGAACGCTGATTGGTCAGTGAAGGACTGGTTACGATCAGAGATACCGCTTGACGGCATTATGGCATCCGAAGCGGGAACAGAATGTATTCTAGCAGAAACTCTTCTAGCACGTGTGTTTACTTGTGTCAGCTGTGCTGGCGATGCCTCGAGAGAAAAGAAAGTGCAGAGCGCGAAAGCACCACAGTGACTGAAAGACTGCCGTAAAGCAGTATCTCTGGTCGTACGATGTGTATGACGTCATTGACATTTTGAAAGACTTTTTAAAGCAAATAAGTGACTCTAAAAAATCTAACACCCAGCAATGTGCAATTTCTTTGCATCTCCTTTCGAATACAACATTCAAATTACTAGACAAAAAATTATATCTTGAGAAAAGTGGATTTTGAGGGGTATAGCTCCATAGACCTCCATTCATTCTGCACTCGTCCTGTGAGCGCCCTCATATGGAGCCAGAGTGGAACTGCAACCAGTCAGAAGCCGGAAGTGTAGCGAGCGTGAACCTTCTCCCCTTATTAGACATTCTCTGGTACGACTCACTTTATCAGTTAGTGTTTCCGGTGGCTGGAATTTTGTCAGTCAAAAGTAGTCGATCTCCGAATGCAACGTAACAAGGATGGAAAGCTCCTAAAGCTTAGTTCCATATAAATTCACGGATAATTTGTTGTTTTGTCGTTAGTGAAAATCAATATTGACCTTGTATTTGAAAAAGGATCCTCATATAATAATGAAATGATTCAGTGATACAGATCGACTATTTTTGACTGACAAAATGCCGTGAAGAACAACAGCTACAGTGAGTTGTTCAAAACCTTTATTTTTAGTAAACTTTGTGTACACAAACAATGTTGTTAATGCTGGAGTTCATGTGTAGAGCTCCTGGTGATACTTCAAGCACAGTTTCATGTTGTATCGAGCCTATAGTGTTTTAAAACAGCGATTTTGATGCTCTTATTGTAGTGCCCCATGCACTCCCATTCAAAAGGCATTTTGACCTAAAACGAAAATACGGTCAATCTTAAAAGTGGAGTTTCCATTCTAATTATGTTTTTACACAAAAGTTGACTCGGGTAGATTAACAAAAAGAGCCTAGGTTCAATTTTGGCAACAGTTACCCTTTAAGTCGGTTTAGCTTTAGTACACTCAATGGCAATTAAAAGCTACTCTTCTTCTTTTTTTTTGGAAACATTTTGCCTTTATAATATAACGCATACTATTTTTCACACACATTATAAATGGGCCATGTAAGGATATAGTGTATTTTAGTAAAACAGTCCCTCACAAGGGTATTTGGGTATATGGTATACATACAGGTCTGTGAGGATGTCCAGGTGTTTGAAGAGATCTCTGGGAAGAACTTGCAGGTTGTTGTTGGATAAAGACCTGACACAGAGAAAGAGGAGAGAAGAACATTCAAATCAGAGAGACATTACATGACATATTTATCATGACTCATACCTCTATTCTTCAATATAATCTATAAGGTACAATGAATGACACTTTCGACTCATCATATTAGAAGCAGGGTGTGAATTACAATTATTCTCTGAATATTCAAGACTGTGGGGTGGACCATATATAAAAGTTTTCTGTTCCTAATTAGTCGTTTGGAACTAGAGGTGAAAAGACTATTTGTGTTTCTCAATACAAACCTCAGATAACATTAATCAATAGAAATTAATTTAAAAGGTTGGCCACCCTGAAATCCATTGTAGAACACAATGACGTTATACTATGTAGGCCTTAATAATAATGTTTTTAAAAAAAGATGTCTGAAAAAATTTAAAACTGGTCATTTAATTCATGTTTTAAATGATTTCTGAAATTAAAGTTACACAAGTGTAACAACAAAATAATACATGTCTTAATACATTAGGCAACTGCTTTTCTGTATCTATTTTTTTATCCGTTTCCAAATTTAATGGGGAAAAAAGAGGGAAATTGTCATGTTTTTGTGGCAAATGGATAAAGAAAAGCAATTGCAAATGCCATTTAAATGTTACATTTAAAAATGTATAAATTGATTATTTATTGTTAAACTTAAAGGGTAAATGTCGCAAGATTGACCGCATTTTCGTTCTCGGGTCAAAATGCCTTTTGAATGGGAGTGCATGGGGCACTTCTATGATAGCATCCAAATCACTGTTTTTAAAACACTATAGGCTCGACACAACATGACACTGTGCTGGAAGTATCAACAGGGGCTCTACACATGAACTCCAGCATTGACTACATTATTTGTGTACAAAGAGTTTACTAAAAAGAAAGGTTTTGTAAGACTCACGTTATCAGTTAGTGTTTCCAGTGGCTGGAATTTTGTCAGTCAAAAGTAGTCGATCTCCGAACGCAACGTAACATGAGGAGAGTAAAGATGGAAAACTCCTAAAGCTTAGTTCCATGAGATATTGCCATGAGCTAAGTGTCTAAGTTATCATGCTTTTTTTTATTGGAATTACAAGTTCATGACATTTCCTCATATGGAGTCAGTTCATTACGTCGCATTCGGAGATCGACTACTTTTGACTGACAAAATGCCAGCGGACGGAAACACAGTGAGTTGTTCAAAATCTTTCTTTTTATTAAACTTTGTGTACACAAACAATGTTGTCAATGCTGGAGTTCATGAGTAGAGCCGCCGGTGATACTTCAAGCACAGTTTCATGTTGTGTCGAGCCTTCTTAGTGTTTTAAAAACAGCGATTTTGATGCTCTCATAGAAGTGACCCATGCACTCCCATTCAAAAGGCATTTTGACCGAAAATGAAAATATGGTCAATCTTAAAAGTGGCGTTTCCATTCTAATTATGTTTTTACACGACTCAGTTTTACTCGGGTAGATAAACAAAAAAGAGCCTAGGTTCAATTTTGGCGAGAGTTACCCTTTAACTACATTAAACATGAATTAAATCATCACTTCTTCATGCATCTATGCTGTACACCAATTTAAAAAAGTAATATATTTATAAATGTATTTATTATTTTTGCATGAATACACTGATGATTGACTCCTCAATGCAATACATACAGATGTGTCAGAGACTTCAGTCCTCTGAATGTGTGCTTTGACAGGGCTTGGATGTCGTTGTTCTCAATAAATCTGTAAGGAAAGAATATGGGAATTAAATTACCATTAAGACACGTAAATGAATCCAACCAACAACTCATTTGTCAGACAGCCACAAAGTGAAATATTTGCAGGTGATGTCATTAATAAGATTTAGGCACTGTGTTGTATTTGAGATAGAAAGATAAAGATCAGGACAGGGATATTAATCAAATGGCAGCTTCTCTTCGTCCCTATTTATTGTAATAAACTGTGAGGCTGAACGCAAGCTGGCTGTTCCCTGATGGATTGAAGAGTCACAGCGTTCAGGAAGACGATGCCCACGTCTCTATGCAAACCTTACCGCATTTGCCTTGTTTAAAGCTTTTAGCGTAATGGCACTGAGATTGGGGGCGTTTTCATTAATGCTAAAAGCTTTCTGCAAAAGCAAGTTCTTCCCTCTCTCTCTCTCTCTCTCTCTCTCTCTCATTCACTCTCTTTCTGTAGTCATTGAGCTGCCAGTGCTTTAGTCTGAAAGACAACGCTACCTGAATTTTAAGACGGACTCACAGGAAACAGCATAACTTGCATTAAGATGAAAGATGCACACACACACACACACACACACACGCACACATTATATTAGTGAGGACTTCGCATATTCTTCCATTGAGTTTATAACCGGTTAATGATTTATAAACATGTTTTGGCCGATTTATATGCATTTTTAACTGGAGAGGACCAGTAAAATGTCCTCACTAGTCATTTGTCATACTATTTCACTGTATTAATAAGGACATTTGGCCCTCACAAGTATAGCCAAACTTGTACTAACACACACAAATATAAATGTCCCATTTATCTC